>OZ024669.1:9482137-9504597 GCA_964016965.1 Diacarnus erythraeanus | reverse complement strand
TTCTATATATAAAACAGTTCCCAATTATGAGCTCTAATACAGTAAGAATTTGATGCGTCTCAATAATTATTATTTTGTCAAAGAGGTGCAATTTATTATAATATTAATACATGAGTAAGCTAAAATCTATGAGCTTACTACTATTTCCTTTTGTTCAGGATTTACAAAAGGAAGGGAGGAAGGCATTTTACAAACTTCATGCACTTCTTGTTTATAATAGCGATAGCTACTTCTGTATAGATATGTCTTGAAACAGCTGAATATCAAAAGGTATTATATAACAGAAGAAAAAGAACATTGACTAAAAATAAGTGAACTATTGTTATGGGAACCCCTAATATAATGTACTCACTTGCTCGGTTTGGTGAAAAAGGATTTTCAGCATCAAATCTACTAATGACACCTCTAGAAAGTGCATCACCAACTATCAGAGGAATTATACTCAAATACACTGGATTGGCAAACTGAATATCTGATTTAGTAATTAACACTTCCATCAATGCATTGGGTTCTTCCTTCTGGAAGTATTCAGCTGTTGTGAGTTCAAAGGAAATAACTGTTCGAGGGAAAATGAAGGTATTAAAAATTATGACAGTAATGGAACACACTGTAATTTACCATCAGAATCTAGTATTATTCCTTCCAATCTGTTTCTGATAGTTGCACCTGGATCAAATGTACCATCAGGTACCCGAAATGTGATTACAAATGTCTCATCCAATTCATGAGCAATATTGTCAACACTCAATGAAAATTCAATATCCTGAGGTTGAAGAACTTTATTTGGCAGAAACCTTACACGTGTAGTCCTTAAAGTAATGTCAGTCCCACCTACATGTTTTAGTTAAAATATAATATGTCAGCTCTTAAACTATGCAAGGGATATAGAGTGCTTTTCTGTATTGATGAAACAGACTGTAGTAATCAGCAATAATCTGACTTCCCAGACTGAAAATGATGAGTTCATCACTACTTACACTAGCTTCTAGAACACCACCTCAAATTTTATTTTCATTATACATGTGATCTAATTATGTTTTAGTCATGTGTACAAATGGTCAATAATGAATGACCTCCTTTCCTCATGAAATTTAAAGAAGTGGGCAATGAGAAACAAGGAATCAGGTCTAACTTAATTATAATAATGTTGCCTACCTATAATAATCACAAACACAATATTCTACATACCTGATATGTATGACACATTCTTCACTAGAAGTAAAATTTAACTAGAACCCATTGTTACTAGTTATACATGTTATCATACTAGTAGTATTAGATTAATTCATACTATAGTACCATACAAAATAGAAATTAATTATCTGTATCTCTGCATACAGTTACATACAAAAATTATATGTTAAATGTAGTCAAATATTTCAAAGCACTGGTTAGAACCTTACATCATACTTACTTGCAGTACCAGATAGTACAAGACTAGGATACAAGATAAGTTCATCATGAATTCCTCCAGAATAAAAATTAACCTGGACTCTATAGCTCTTTACTCGCTCATTTCCAGAAAAAAATGTTTGGTTAAATCCAAAATCTGGAAAAAAAATACATACACATACCTTAGATAGTGATGTTATGAGTGACACACACACACACATGCACATGCACGCACACACACATGCACACACACACACACACACACACACACACACACACACACACACAAACACAAACACAAACACACTCAACGGAAATGCACACACGATACATACGTATAACACACATTACACACATGCTTGCACACACAATACACACATAATGCACACACATTACATATATGTATGTAATGCTCACACACCAATAATAGCTTGCTATATAGTTTCTTCTTACCCACTGGACACAACTGACAGCCTTTTACACCAGGTATGGTGTATGAAAAACCAGAAGGGTAAATATCGTGATCACAACAGTTCCTAATAGTAGATGTAACAGAACTTCCTCCACAATAATGGTCTGTTTTACATTGAACCACTGTGTTAGAATCAAGAGTAGCCCCTTGAAAAAGGGAAAAAAAAGAATTATACTAATACTGCAAATACAGCTAATTTCATTATATTCTCTATGCTTGCTTGGCAGGTAAAGGGGTGCTAAATTTAAACATTAATCTGGACATCATTAAATTGACATCAACATCAGTGAAAATTATTAATCTGTAATATTATTTATTTTGAGATTTGAGAAATTCCTTAAAAATAACCAGTACAAAATAATACAATTGATTTTTGTGGAACTATTGGGTGTGGTTCAAACCCATTATAATAATAATAATAATCACTTGATATGGTATCATCAGTCTCTAAATGAATGGTGCTCTAAAAGATAATCTGACAGTATGTAACTAAGCAGATATTAGAGCTAGATTCATCATGCATAATAGGAGCAAATTAGCTACATATACCCTATAATATTATACTTACACTATATTGTAGCAATAATTATTATAGTTAGCTATTTTACTGTGCCATGTAAACTAGGGACAGAGTGTAAAATGTTCTTGTAGGTTTTCTCTGGAATTTGGTAGTTCCTTGGTAATATTTATTGTGTAATAATGATGGGCAGTTTAATGAATTTTAGGTAATGGTAAGGACCTGCAATAAACAAACTCCCTTCAATATCCTGTAGACCTGATAAAAATGTCCTTTATACAGAAGTTCCACTCTTATATCCTTTCATCATCACTTACTACTTTGATGAATGTCTATAATGTTAATTTGAGCTGAGATATCAGGTCCAAGTGTAAGTCCTTCACTAGGATTACTCAGTTCTATACTGAATTTCTCTAATCTCTCATCCAAGTTGTCATTAACTGTTTGGACAGATACTGTTTGTATGATGGAACCAGCAGGGAAAGTGATGGTAATTGTGGTAGATATGTAATCTCCAGGAGCTGCAGATAAAACAAGAATACACATACTAAGTGTGATATCTTCTTTATGAATCACGAGTAGATTTACAAGACTCTAACCCTTACAGAAATCTATGATTGCAAATTGCATGCTGCACACAAGCTGCTTCCAATGCAGCATGTATGCAACTTGCACTTATGTGCAGAATGTGTGCAAATTACTCACAATCTATTCATGTATGCAGCATGTGTGCTACTTATCACTGCAAGTATGCTATATGCATGCTCTCTGCATATATGCTTGCTATAACTGTGCTGCTCACATATTAATTGCACACATACATATCACAAGTGTGCTACTCACATGCTATCTGCACATATGGACACAGATAATTGTGTGCATAAATATCACAAGTGTGCTACTTACATGCTACTTGCACCTATGGATACTGCAGTTATACTGCTCACAAGTAGATTGCACACATCCATATCACAAGTGTGCCACTTACATGCTACTTGCACGTATGGATACTGCAGTTATACTGCTCATAAGTTGATTGCTTACATACATATATCACAAGTGTGGTACTTGTTATACTGCTCACAAAAGCTGGCACCCACCCCCCTCGAGAATTACATTTTTATCTTGCACATCAACTCACTAGTGTAAGGCTTAATGCATTGGCCCCAATTAATTAATTGACAGGTGTTTGCTTTCTATCAAACAAATAACTGAGCTATCCAGAGCACCACGACCTGTTAGTGATAGAAAGCATAGCACATTATTATTCAATGTACTAATAATAATAATAATTGTGCTGAGGTGGCCTAGATAGTATGTTTCATTATGATTTTGTGAGTTTAACCACAGGTTAAGCAGATGCTGTACAACTCCAAGTAAGCAGGAATGCATGTAGTCTACTGCTGTGCCTCTTACCAAATCATAGTACTTTAAAAATCCAAACCAGGATGGTCCAAGAACACCATTTCTTGTAATAGCTACCTGTCTGTAAGTAATAATCTACATCATCAACAGTCATCTGGTGAGATCGAAGTGGTCCTGCTGGATTGTTTGATGTAAAGGGATATAATATGTGGGTATGAGATCTCTGTCCTAGTGTTAAGGTTTTTCCAGGTTGCAAACACTTAGTACAACCATTGTATTGTCGGAAATTTGTAACAATGCTCTTACATAGCTGGCAAGTTACATGTCCCCACAAGCAATATAACTTTGGTGACAATGTCACGATAGGTACCGGCACACACCTTCATGCCCACAGATTCAAGTTTAGAAAGCACTTTGTGAATGGGTCGAAGAAATAGCTGCATATTAGGTCAAACCAAAGACCTCTGACTAAACTATTCTGTTTACACATCCTCAATCTGTATGGTAATTCGTTGATTATAAAATAGAATGGCCATAGTGAATAATTGGATGATTTAAATACTGGGATACCGTCAGTGTTCCAAAGCAGGGAGATGTTTTGCTTGAAAGATAAAATGCCATTAGGCTTAAATTGCTCTTTGTAAAGCTTTCCATCAAATATGTCTTCTATATTGTTACAGTTTAATTTTTTCTGTTGAATCTATATTGAAGATGTTCATAAAAGGATGGTCTTTCAAAAAGAGTTCTTATTTGATCTTTTAAACATAGTGTTATAAAGTAAGGGGCATTTTCAATTGGGAGTTTACAGGAGGGATTAGGACATGTAATCTGCTCATTATTTAAGGGTTGTTCACGGGTTGGGCAGTAGTAGTGGCAGGTAGGAGATGCCTTATTCAGTTTGAGTAGGCAATAAAACTTGTACAAAGATGTTGGAAGGGAGTGGGGTTTAAGTAAGATTATGTTTAAGAGAGAGAGAGTAAGTCAGGCAAAGCTTCCTTTGTTAAATTGTGTGAAAGAGCATAGGCCAATATGAAGAGTAATGTAGCATGAAGTGTAATGGTTGCATTTTGGTACAAGGGAGCATCAATAGTAGGTGTAGACCCTGACTCTCCACGAGAAGAAGCAGATTTTATATTCACGTTATTTTCATCAGGCTCAACAGCTACATCTAAATAATCCATCTTGATCAATGCAGGAAGTAAGGGAGTCTAATGGCTTGGTATTGTAATGAAGTCAAGACACTACGATGTTAGAGCAAGTAGCTTATTATAATGATAATCTTGAGATCAATTAATCTGGCATGAATCACATGGTCATAATGATGATGATGTAATGATAATGTAATGATAATTATTATAATAGTAATATGAGTAATGTAGCTAGGAGGTGAAACAAAGGACAGTAAATGCATACGTACAAGCTAGCTAAATATTTTATCTTGATATTTATAATTATTATTATGATATCTTTTGCTGTATATGTACTAACAATCGAGTAGCACATTTGCACACATGCAGCATACATAATACCTGAGTAACACACATGCAGCATATGAATAATACCTGAGTAGCACACATGCAGCATATGTATAATACCAAAGTAGCACACATACAGTATACAATCAGAACTATGCGAGCAGCATACATGCAACATCCATGTCAACATAATTCTACAATGTGAGTAGCACACATGCTGCATGCTTTTTGAATACATGTAAGTAGCACATATGCAGAATCAATGCTGACTACATGTAATCAAATGGCACAGATGTAGCACACAAGTCACAGTGCTAGACAATGCACGCATTGTACACTAGTCTGGCGCATGTCCAAAATTTGGCAAGTAGCAACCTTCCTGCACATGAGTAAAAACAGTGTGATGCGTGTGCAGCATGTGTGCAGCATACATGCAGCATAAGAGCACAGATGTGCGTAGCATGCAAGTGACATTTCTGTAAGGGAAACTACTTTAAAACACAGTTTATACAAAAACTCAGACAAATCAGAATGTTCTAGAATCAATAATGAAATAACTAAGAACAAACAACCTAAGTGTAAGATAACATAAAAGTTACCAATAGCTGTCACAGAGAGTTCAATAGTCTGTATACTATACCATACCAAGAATTAGCATAATAGTGGTTTTGATTTGATAAAATTGGTAAAGATTATCAAAATTATATATTATTACCCCTGAACACTACATATTGATCATGTACGCTTACATCTAATTATTACTAATATTAATGGCATCACCAAATTAAACAATGCCAACAAAAAATGCTATTCGGTATAATACAAATGATAAATAGAAACACTATTAGATACGTACCTCTTGCTGTTCTATCTTTAGTAACCAACTCTATAGTGACATCATGGTCAGATGGTGCATTGAGAAATACATTCAGTTTAACTTGATCTCCTTCAGTCACATAATATGTAGCTGGGTGGAAATTCACCTCCAAAACTGTAAATTAATGCCCAACAACAAGTAATGCGAAATAAGTAGGAGCAATAATTCATCATTATACTTTGTACACATAACCAAATGATCCACTCTGTTCATGCATGGAATAGTTTACAGACACTATGCAAGGTTGTTCACTAAAGCAGGCTATGCAATGGGAGGAAGGTTTTTGTAGTGTACATAATATTATTATAATGATCAGTTTCCCTTCACTTTGCTTCTATCTCTCGTTTTGTATTGTGACCTCATCTATCCCTACATTGTCATCATTTCTAAGAAATATCATCTTCTCCCTTGTATTAGAAAGTTTGTTTCAGTCAATCAAAATTAATGGAAGGAATATAATGTTATGGGACTGTAGGGATGAAGTCTAAATGCAAAAAAACAACAACACAAAAAAGGCAAAAAAATTGAGTGAGCATTACACTTACACAATACAAACCTTCCCTTCCATTACATTACCGCTTTAGTGAGATGAACCTCAATTTTGTTAAAAAACTTGTTTTATTGTGACTAATTGTATGATGCAAATAGCTAAGACTATTCACACAAACTTAGTAAGTTACTTTCAAAAATGTTAACTGTTACAGTTGCATTTGAGCCTAGTTCTCCTCCAACTGGATTATATAGAATTACTGTGAACTTTTCAGGTTGCTCAGGAATAAAGTCTCCAACTGTCTGAACTGAAACTTCATGTGTTGTCACACCAGCAGGGAATGTGATGGTTGTAAGAGGCATATCATTATAATCTCTGAGAGCTGTAAAAAGACATTTATTGTAGCTATACTAGGAGTAAAAGATATAATATAATACACGCATGCACAAAATAATTATTATAAGGATGTAATACAAATAATATTGGCAGTTTAACCTGAGCCTCGTTTTTTTTTGTTGTTGTAGTAAATTCCTACTATACCAGGGGTTCCCCACACATTAGCCAAATTAGCCAGTGGCTAATTCTAGTAGCTTTTGGCTACAGTTGGACAAGCACAATTAGCCAAAATGGCTATAATCCTACTATACCGAAGCTTGCAGCAACCTCCAAAATCTAAGCTCTACCACCTATGTAATCTTTCTGGCCTCTACTGCATTGAATGGTAGTATGGCTATAGATTAAAAACTTTTTAATCTATGGTATGGCTAAAGAAAAATTAATATTATTAGCCATTTTGGCTACTATTTTTATTTTCTGTCGGGAACCCCTGTATACAATATGTATATAAGATAGTGAAGAAAGCCACTATTAGTGTTTAAATACGTATGTAATTAGATGGGACAAAGGTTTAGACTGCGTTTACAATAATGACATTAGCTAAGCATTAACACGGGTGTTTCAATTAGCATGCGTAGTGGACATTGAGATTTTAATGAAAAATTTTCCTATGCCATAGTAACACCATAGCAACCACTGAGTAGGTTGTGGTTTTACAGCTATTTTAGGCTAATTAGCATAGCTGTGGATGCGCAGTGCCATAGCTGTACAAACACAAAGGTTAAGGTATAGATCTAAAAAAGATCGGAGAAGATTGGATGGAGAGAACTCGTGGAGTTTACGCTTGAAATTACATGAGTGTAGCAGCCTGTTATGGCTTTGCTAAAGTCTTTGAAGACATGGTCAAAGGAAGTTTTACCATTCTATTTCGAGACGGAACAGTGTTCCAGCCACTTCTCATTTTTTGTGAAAGAAGAAACACCTTGTAAGTTGAGTATGTATATAACATAAATAATGATAATGTAAATGGTGCAAAAGTATCTAGCTACTTAGGATAGGATGCTACTTAGGATGGTGACTTAGCCCTTTTCTTAGGTGGTGGTTTCCTAATAATGTTGTCTGGGCACACCTGCCTCAGGTGCTCAGCCATGATACTTTCAAGTCTCTGCACACTATTGGGCATGTTGGCATAGTTTCGACTTATTTTGTTGAAACGTGAGTGTACAGATTCAGCCCCTTGTTCTCCTAAGAATCCCAATCAAATGTGCCAATTTTTCAGGAAGGGGACTAGGTGGTCTTCAAGCATATGGAGCTTTGGAGTAATGCTGGCCTGGGGGAATGATTCTCGATAGCATTCCAAAAATTTGTCTATCCAGATCTCTATACAAGTAAGAAATAATATATAAGCCACTCATTCATACCCAGCATTCCAATTTCATCATCTTTCAGGATTCTAGAGGAGTCATATATGTCCCTGCACTGGGAAAAAAGATGAAGAACTTTCTGAAAGGTATTCTTCACAAAAGTTGCCTTGTGTATAAGTGCAGGACATCGAGTAGTTGCTGTGTTCAGCACTGACTCACATAAGGAATTCACATTCACCTCCTACAATTTAACTTTCATAGAATAGTGTAATCAAGCTTTATTACCCCACCTTCAGAGTCCTGTGCACATGATTGCCAACGAATGTCCCACCATAGTAGGTTTGCCTGTGCACGTTGAAAGAACCCAGTGCTAAATCAAGAGCCTGGACAAAAGGGCCTTCCATTCTCTTGAATGGCTTTTGATTAGATAGGATGGTAAGTTCCTTGTCCTATTATTTTGAGGATTTAGTAAATTTTATCCCACTCTCATACATGTTAACATGCTTACAACAGCTGTGATGTTCTCTTTCCTCCCTCTTATTGCAGTCATCACAGCCTGTGTGGGAAGATTGTTGGAGCTAGGTGATAAAATCAACAGGGAGAGGGTCTGCTCCAGCCACTTCACTTCATCTTCCAGCTTTTTTTTCATCCATGAGTTCCCTCTCCCTCTGAATCATAGTGGTGAAACTCTTGTACCGCTCCTTGTCAGCTTCACTGGGTACCATTACTGGTGACACTGCCATCTCAAGGTCCAGTTTATGGCACTCATCTTCCAGTAAGGTGAATAATCGGAAAAAAACACCCAGAGAAATGTGTAGCCCAGGGAGACATACCTATTACTGTTCAACTGAAGCAGTGTAATGATAGCTGAGAGCATGCTAACTTACATGGCTAATGGGGATGTCAAAAATGTTCTCTGTGATAACGTTGTTATAAAACTTTGCTTTCTTCAAATCACCCCCACTGGCCAGGAACTGTTTGTGGTCAGCCTGGATATTTGTTAGTGTCCTCTCAGCAGATTTCCCACAGAGAGATCTAGGCTTCTGGAGGTCCTCATATGTGATTTGGCACCACAGGCAACAGTGTCGTCCTATTATATCATTATGTTGTTAAATATGTACTAGCCTACTATCCATACCATACCACTTGCTCCTGATAGTCCATATGTGGCAGAGAAACTCATAATCCCCTGATAACAGAAGCTCTATTGTGTGATTGACCCCTCTACTGTTCCTAAAAGATAATGTAGCTATGATACAGCCATGCACTTTGTGTAATTGTCCACATACTTCCACTGTAATTCCTTTAGCTCTTCTACCTGTGACCTATACCTTGCAAGTGCCACATACAGGTTGGTCTTGCTATTAGGGGCCTCATAGGCCAAAAACACACAGGTGTTAGCAATGTTTATAATCTGAAAATTCATTTTCATAGATCCTCCTCCTTTGTCGCCCACAATCTTGACCCATATCCCTTCTGGGATGATAGTGGTGTTGGCATCCATTCTACCCAATCTGTGTATTGTTGTATATTGGGTGGTTCTTATTGCAGTATAGAAGAGTGTAACATTTTACCGTTCATTTTAATCCAGGAGTTGTTTGACCTTTTCACCCAAATCAGGAATGTATGCCATTGGTGCTTTGCAGACCTCTTCTCCTCCACCATCCAGTGAGAAGGTGAAGGGAACCACTTCTGAGGCAAGATTTGGTCCAACCAGATCAGGTGCTAAGGTGCGAACCTTGCTCTCTGTGCTCAAGCTGATATTCCAAGAATGCATCCATCTATACCATGTGGTAAGATCAACAAGTATTACACAGCTTTGGTTAAAGGTCACTGATTGTTATCCTCACCACAAGCACACACCTCTAGGTTGTTTAATTTAGCTGTGGTTTGAGACAAAAGTGTGAGGGAAATACCTTCTTAGAATCTTGAACTGATTCCATGGGATGCACAAGTCAGACTTCATGGCCAGCACATCAGCTGGAGATATTGTGGCTTTGGCATCAGAGACACCAGCCTGGTCCTGAAGGGATAGTCGGTCTTCCTTGTTAAGTACCATGAGTTCATGTTGTAGCTGGCCCATGGATGCCCCCTTACTAATGACTTCACGGACCTGTTCCATTTCATTTGATCTCCGCTTGAGTGTCCGGTAAGATGCAGAGCTGGACTCCACTCGGGGTGTAGTGACCCTTAGCAGGGAGATTGGCCACAAGCATGTCAAATTAATTGTGTGGGTGTTGTGTGTTCTTCTAATTTATAGTCCGTACCTTTCCACTAGATGTCTTGTATGTCACAGTACCCCTAGTTAAGAACCTCTCTGTCAGAAGTCCCATGGCGTACTGTTCCACTGCACTACCTGGTTCAGAATCAAGGAGCTCCTGCACTGTAATTTGTGACAGGAGTGGTGTGAGGTTCCTCCTAGCACAACTGTGTTCTTGCAGATCTTGAAGCTTGATTACTTGACCACATCCTTTAGGACAACTCAGTTTAAGACTATCTAATAACTGGCTGACAACTGGGTGGGGTCCTACAACTTGTGGCCTTTCAGATGATTCAGTGCAAGGACAGGTGAGGATTTGAGTCTCTGTTATCTTTGATATGCATGAAATGCAAATCAGGTGGTGGCATGGTAATAGTTCTAAAGGTCGGTTGGGGACACAGTTGAAATTATGGCAGAGAAGACTAGGGAGGATTGGTGTTGGGATAAAGTGAAGTCTCTGTAAGGGAAGGTCACTATACTTCCGGGGATTAATCTTGTTTATTTCCCTCATGATTTCCCTGCTTAGGTGGACTATGTCATTGTTTGGAGGCCTTCCAGTCCTAACCACTGATTTTTTTTGATTGTTACTATCTCCACCATCACACACAGGGCAGGATTCATTAGAGTGGGGGAACCAATGGGAAAGACTTAGTTAGCTCTTCAACGCTACCCCACTTTCCGTTGAAATCTTTATTCGTTTCATGGATAAGTAGCAGTTATTGCACACTAAAGTGGGATAAACCTCCTGGGACTCACTTTTGACATCAATTCCAAAGGCAGAGAATTGCAAGCATCACTGTTCTTTTTATGTGTGTATGTTTTTGGTTTTTTTCCACACACCCTGCACAATAATTTTAGTATATTTTGATGGTTTTCCATGTCTACAAAAAAATGAGAAGTGAATTGATATTTAGAGAGCTATATAGCTCTCCCATTCTACTATTGATTGCAATGAATTTTACCTCTTAAATTGCTTCTATTCAGCTAAACCACAATGGATAGTAGGCCTAGTTGCTCTCCAAAGATGAATTCAATTATTTATAATTAGCGTTACCATGGTGCTCAGTTATTTTAGCTGCTCAGATTTTGTGCACAGCTTGGCATATATTAATGGGCAGGCCATGTTTGACCTTTTAGCAGTGCTCTAGGGAATTCTGTGGCTCTCGAAAGGTCACTAAAGCTCTAGGCAACCAGTAGGTCTGGTTGCTATGGCTGCAGGTTGAACCTAGATTAGATACCAGAATTATTACGCGAGAAACTACCGGTCATCGTTAAATTCCGGATATGAACTTTGTACCGTCCGTCAAGGGACTCTGACCCGACTGCAGCTGTTCATTTTTGGACACGTGCTAGCTAGGTCTTTGTGAACTTCAGTGGCAGCAGTTGCAAACGCTACCCTATACTTCACGGGGGGGGGGGGGGGGGGGGGGGAGGCACCAGCTCAACTTCCAGATAGCCCCAGTCTTCATTGAAGAATATCCGCGTAGGCGCTAAGGAAAATGTAAGCTTCTGATAGTTGTATCTGCCCCGCCCGGGATCAAATTGAACTGATGTCATCACAAGTGTGTTGCACAATGCCTGAGGTGTATATTGCATGTAAAAATAATTAGTTTAGACTGCCAAACAGGGGCAAACACAAGCTGTTTTGAGTGGGTGTTTTTAAGGCAATAGCTGGACAGCTGTAATTAAGATAACAAATAATCATAACAATGGTTAGAGGGGCATAACTGTTGTAATTTTTGTGTAGATGGCTCACTCTAAGTGTCAGAACCGATGGAGTTATGATGCTCTTTTGAATGCACTGGATGACATTCGAACCAACAGGTTATCATTCCGATCAGCAGAGGCAAAATATGGTGTTCGTAAGAGTACACTAAATGACTATATTACTGGTAAAAGTGTTATTGGCTGTAAACCAGGACCTTCATCGGTGCTGACAACTGAAGAAGAATCAAAATTGGTTCAGTGGGCCTTTGAAATGGCAGAAATTGGGTATGGACAAACAAAAAGGCAGGTAAGTGAAATGGTAAAGAAATTCCTCGACAAGGACGGTAGACCCACTCCGTTTAAAGACAATAGGCCGGGTAAAGACTGGTGGTACACATTTGTTAGGCGCAATCCTAAACTTTCCTTACGAAGTGCATCTTTACTTGAGTCTTACCGTGCGAGTGCCTGTTCTCCCGAAGCTCTTGAGAAGTGGTATGTTGGTTATGAACAGTTTTTGCTGAATAATGGTTTAGGAGATGATGCCTCGAAAATCTGGAACGGGGATGAAAGTGGTTTCCCCCTCTGCCCAAAGTCCGGCAAAGTAATTACTCCGAAGTGTATGAAAACTGTGTATTCTACTGAAGGCAACCAAAAACAACAAATAACCATTCTAGTAGCAATATGTGCCAATGGAAGTGTGATACCCCCTATGCACATATTTGCTGGGGAGAGGTTTAATTACAACCCCATGGAAGGTGCTGTTGATGGTGCATATTTTGGCAAGTCCCCAACTGGATGGATTAAAACAGAACTTTTTTATGGCTGGATAGCAAACCATTTTGCAAAGCATGTTAAGCAGAGACCTGTTGTTCTTTTGATTGATGGTCATTCGACCCACATTGATATTGAGACCTCCAAGTTTTGCAAAGAAAATGACATTTTTTTATACTGTTTGCCACCCCACTCTTCACATATTACACAGCCACTTGATGTGGGCTTCTTTGGCCCTTTGAAGAGTAATTGGAAAATAGCTGTGGCAAAGTACAGGCAGGATCATATTGGTGACCCTCTCTCTAAGAAACAGTTTGCTTCTGTTTTCAAAGAAGCCTGGATAGATACAATTAAACCTCGAACTATCATTAATGCATTTGTTGCAACTGGTATTATCCCATTGATAAATCGAAAATCAAATCGATCAATAGGTTTATTCATATGAAGAGGAGTCAGCTATAAATCCATCCTTCATCGCTTTAAATGCACTGGAGGCCCAGATGGATACTGCTACTCTCAAAAAATTTGAAGAACGTTTCTTGGAGAATTATGATGTTGCTGATGATGTGTTGTATACTACATGGGTTAAATTAAAAAACGCAGTTCAGCCACAGAATTCTGGAGTAAGTCACCTTGATACTAATCCAATTCCTGAATTGAAGTCACTGTTGTTAGCTGGCCCTTCTATTGATGAAGTTTTGCAGCATCCCAAGGCCAAGAAGAAAGTAACTCGTGGTCACGGAATGCCCAGTCACCTTACTGGAGAACAAGTAATGCAGTATCTAACAGAGAAAGAGAGAATGAAGAAGGAAGCAGAGGAGGCACTTTTGAAACACAAGGAAGAGCGAGCAGCAAGAAAGGCACAGAAAGAGAAGGAAGCAATTGAAAAGAGGGCGGTAGAAAGGAATTGAAAAGAAAGCAGCAAAAGCAAAGAAGGCCAAGGGAGTGACAGTTATTTCTGAGAGAGATGAAGAATCTGACCAATCTGAGCACTGTCCTGTTTGTAAAATGACAGAGGATGGCGATGAGGAAGATACACAGTGGATACAATGTGACAATCATCAATGTTCTACTTGGTACCACGTCAAGTGTGCTGGAATTGATTCTGATAACCTGGATGATATTCAGTGGTACTGTGAGACATGCATTGCCAAGTAAACCTGGAACACCTGGAACACCCTTGACAGTAGTATAGAGTTGGCATGACAATTTATTTCAGTGAATTTTAATACTTTTTTGTTGATTGGAAAATCAGGAAATGGTAGAATTTGACCGGAGATGAGATGAACGGTGTGACTGGCGCTGATGAACGAGCCGAGCCGGCTACCACAAACAACGAAGGCGAGGGTGCAAACTGGCATTGTCAACAGATTCAGCAAACATCTAGTGTGAGATAATTTGATACATTTTGCAGCTGATGTTGTTTGCTGTTCAGGTATGATTGTATGCATGTTAAGCCGTCCGTACTATACCGAATCTACTCTAATTAAACGTAATGCCAAATTGAAACACCCATGTTAAGTCAACGTTGGGTCTTGCATCAGCATATTGTGTAGAATTATGAACAAAAATCATACATGTAATGTCAATGACATTACCTAACACTGGAATAGACTGGAGTTCTATTCCAGCATCAGTGTCCAAAGGTTGTGGAACTCTCCCAGTTGCCTTCTTTTAGTGAATATGGGGTGAATCCATACATTTCTATCTTTTTGATGTATAATTACCAAAATAATCACTAAAGTAATCATCCTCATTATTGTCCGCCATGTTTTCATTTGAGGGCATGGTTACAGTGATGTAAAGCTAATAGACCTTGACAAATGGTGGTTTGTGAACAGGATAGAATATAAAGCACAGATGGTGACGTGAACATTACACAGGATGAATGTCATATTGTGAACCAGCCTTAATAGTAACTAACCTGAGGTTGATCCATCCACAGTAACAAGGCTGACAGTGACATCTTCTATAGATGTAGTACTGAGAACCAATTGTAACATGGCTGACATCCCCTCAGTTACATTATACACAATGGAATTAAAGTTAAATTTAACCACTGTAAGAAAAGAGTAACATTTCATAGCTTCATCTATCAATCTATTCCTATAATAGTAATTTTTGTTGTACTCTAACTGAGGTTCCATTCCATGATAAATCTAACTCTAGCTATAGCTAGCTAGCTAACTTACTGGTATCAGATCATCCAGTAGCTATAACATAGTCTAAAAATTACACTAAGAACTTTGTCCAACACCACCACTCAGTGAAAGATCGGGAGTAAGGGCCATAAATGCCAAGGCCACTAATATCAGATCTTACTAGCTGCTGTTAGATAATATGCATGCATGCATTTATTGTATTAGTGACCCTTTACCTAATGGCTACTTAGCACTGGAAAAGATATGCACAATTTTAATCCTTGATGTAGCTAGCTCCAAGTTAATCACATCCTAGAGTTAGGACAAACATTAAATAATAAGTGTATTTAGCAACTAGCTAAAAGTAAAATTAATGTGAAAAAAATTAAGGCAATTTTGCATGTGTTGAGGATGGAGTCTGGTCATCTCCACTTAAAGATCACAATACTTGTCCAAAAAGGAGGGTTGCTGTGAAACCTGTATACACTCTGTCATTTATGGGTGTGTAGTTGTTGGACTTCTGTGTGTATAATTATGAAGGGAATAATAATAGAGGTAAATATTCCCATTTTTGCTAGTTAATTCTTTTGGAGAATTAATGAAACATCATGGTTACTATTAACTCTGATATTGACCAATCATTTTAAAGTCCCTACCTTCAAGGTCTGGATCATCATTTAGTATAACAACTCGAGCATAAGCTGGAGAATCTATGAAGACACCAGGAGATGAAGACAAGAAAACTTCAAACTCTTCTGTTTCCTCAGGAAAGACATCATTGATGAGAGGAATAGTGATTATCAGATTACTTTCATTAGGTAAGAATTCAAATTGTTGACTCACACCTTCAAAATCTTCAGAGACTATAAACAGTTATTAGGAATAATGAAAGACATGAAATTGGTAGCTATAGACTTAAATTTGAAAGACTTACTAATGGCAGCATTATTAGAAGTTAGCTGAATAGTGTCAAACTGTACAGAACCACCTACACTCATTTCTCCTCTTACAGTTAGAAAAATGCTCACAATAGATTGGTTTTCAAAGACTACAAATGAGCTCTCTTCAAATGATATCCTTGGCACTGTATAAACATTAAGAAATATGACTTCAATAAAAAATATACATACACATACATACATGCTATTGGTTTTTGAGTCATTCCTGCAAAATATCCACTCCCCATTCTAGATGCTAATGAGTATGCTATGGCACCAAAATTGGCTGAATCCATGTGTGTCAGAGAACTCTGTCCTTTAGGAACTGACACTGATGCTGTGCTACCACATGATTCTTCACTATTGCTGCCACATGGTATGGATGTAAACATCACATTACTCAAGTCACTTCCATTAAGACGTATTCCACTCGGGTCAACTCCTACAGGTACCATAATGTTAATATAGTTCAGTTGTATTAAATGAAGAGAAGGTGAAAGCATACTGACACTGTAGCTTGATCGATATTGCTCAATAGGAGGAATAATCACCATTAAAGGATCTCCGTGAACTACTCCATCTATGTTGCTGGTGACTGAAAACTGAACCAGTAAAACAGGTTGAGTAGACCTAAAGAAACAGGAATTGTTTGATGACATATTAACGTCCTTAAACTCTCCTTTCCTTATACTGAATGTTTTAAGGGTAATATTTGTGCAAGAAACAGTGACATCAGTGTTGTCCTGTGATGCTATCACTTTGATTATGTCATAAGCTGTTCGTCCAGATATGGTCCTTAAGATGAAGGTCTTGCCCCATGTAGCAGTTGGAGGTATCTGCTCCACTAGCTGATCACAGTAGTTGATGCCCTCTGGAATGTTTCCACACTCATGGCCACTTATCAAGGAGATGGGTTTGTTGGACGTCACTCTCGAACCGGTCAGGTCATTCTCGCTGGCAATATACAATGTCTGTGCTTGATTAGGAAGTTTTACTGTAATGGGACGACCGACTTCAAATTTTCCTTCAGGAATCTGTAGCAGTAGATCTTCAGCAGTTATTTCCACAGTTTGAGTTAAAGTAATGTTTAGGACTGTTTCCCTTTCACTTGTGATTATAACTATACCACTGTTATCTTGTAATGCTTCAGCATTAGCCGTACCATTGTACACTGCCATTGGAACTGACACAGCATAGTATTCATAAGTTTCCACAGGAAGTAAAATGCATGGCAAAGCTTTATATGCATCAGAAGAAATAAATTCTTCTACATAGGCCACAACTGAGAGAGAATCATTATTAACTGATTTCACAACTACAGCTCTATCTCTAAAACTATCATTATTAATAGAGACACCATTTTCTTTAATTTTTACTTCAGTAGGGGCAGAGTATGTTGTCTTTTTTCCAAGAATATCTACCTCAAATATAGTCGGTGAATTTGTCATTGGGGTTACTGCCAATCGAATTTTATCAACTAGAAAATATCTCAAAGGTTCAAATGTATCGAAAAAAGCAAGAAAGAATGTATTTCCTTCTGTCTTGAACTTCTTTTCACCTATAAATTCATAAATAGAGAGTAATAAACATTATGTTAGCTAGTAATTCAATTCAACGTATATACGGTTCAATTGTAATAGAGCTAACAGAGATGCACACAAGCTATTTTAAAATGAAAATTCATTTACACACTATAAATATGTCTGTGGGCTGATCAGGCTGACTGCTCTACTTTGTTTTTGAATCTGTAAAACTTCCTAAGGCTGCTAGAGCTATTAAATGAAAATGAATACATACTGAAGCATTCTTGACATATTCCATTACTTCCATCTTTAAAAGAGAGTCCTCCTCCATTCATACAACATCCAGATCTCTCTGCACTGACAGTTTCATTTTCTATCTGATAGCCATGACAGTTCCTACTAGAGTAGCAGGTAATAGCAGACACTGTGAATATGAAAGAATAATAATTGGTTAATAAGTTTTTAACTTTCAAAAGTGTCAGAATTGATGTGGACAGTTACAGCTAAGCATCAGGTCTTTATAAGTTATGTAGCTATCAGAAGATTACCAATAGTGTGGGTTGTATGAGAACAGTGGTTGTGTTATTAACTGCTAATAGTATATTTCAGCCTTCTATGTTTCTTACATACATGTGTATGTGGTGGTGACCCTTTACCTAGTGTCTACTAGCTGAGAAACCAAACCTACCAGTGATCCTTTTGTGGAGAAAGAATTAGGCTATGTTATAGCTAGTTAATTACCTGACTTGCAGGGTGGTAAGCATGTGATACTAAGGAGCACAGCGAAGTGCAGGATCGCAGTCATTATTACTGCAGTTAACGTGTGCTACCGACTACCATTCACTTATATAGCATTCTTGGCTCCGCCCTATAATAATAATTGTGGCATAACTAAAAGGGGACCAGTACATTTACTCTTAGTTGCCAACCGTCCAGGGATCCCTGGACAGATTTCACCCATTTTGAGAGTTTGTCCAGGGAAAACTTTATTTTGTCCAGGGATTTTCCACTCACAGTATGTTTATGTGGTATGGTGTATATAAAGCTTGCTTTGATAGCCAACTTCCCAAGTATGTCCCTAAAGAAGATACTGTTGATTACTTTTGGTTAAAATAAAATGTGTTACTGATCATGAAAGTCTCATGTTCAGTGTACTTTCAAAGCTTGCTAAAAGGCTATTGATACTGCCTCATTCCAATGCAGAATATGGAAATAAAGTATATAATGTATAGTGACTAATCATCGAAAAAGGCTTGATTCATCTACTATATGTGACTTATTAAA
Source organism: Diacarnus erythraeanus (assembly GCA_964016965.1). Lineage (NCBI taxonomy): Eukaryota > Metazoa > Porifera > Demospongiae > Poecilosclerida > Podospongiidae > Diacarnus > Diacarnus erythraeanus. The sequence goes on along the minus strand of OZ024669.1, from coordinate 9,485,685 downwards.
TGATAAAGTCAACAACAGCAAGCCTTGTTTTGACTGCTTCATTTACATGAGTGTAGACTGGTAAAATGAAAGTTTGTGTCTGAGTGCATTTCGACTGGCTTTGATTATCAATAATGCTAAGTGAAAGTGTACAAATTTATTTCACTCAAAAGCTAGATATCATCAGACTGTTTTAGCAGGCTAATTTAGCTACAAAGTTATGCCATAAAGTATTCTCCTTACAAGGGAGAGCAGACCTTATTCCAATGTGTCCTTTTATTAACCTCTGAGATAAAGACATCTTTCCTACAAGGGGCAGTAGACCTGATCCCAAATCAGATCTGGAGTGTAAAAAGTGGTACTGTACATCGGTGTCACTATATAGACCCCCTTTTTGCTTGTGTGCAAAGAGGTCGAGTGTGCCAGACTATATTCATGCTCTCCTGACTACCTACCGATTTCCATTCCTGGACTTATTATGCTACACAAAATGTCTACAACAGTGGACTTCGCCATGTTGACTTCCTGAGCCACCTAGCTACCTTTTTTCGGTCATAACTACCAGTACTCCCACTTGCAATTGCAGAATTTGAAGTACGTAGGTTTCCTTCCAGATATGTTTTGGCTTGTTCCAGTTACGTAGTACCAGCACACTTCAGTCTGGCTAAGTACATAGAATGTATTTACAAAGGAACAGCCAGAGCATTGTAGCAATGATAGGTATATATATTCACACTATAGAGCATTCGCAAAGAACAAAAACAATTTTTGGAGTGACCTTTGTGGTTGGGATGCACTAGCTAATGCTACAGAGTTGGAGATAATAAGTCAGTTATCAAGTCATATGATAATGTGTGATTGGCTAATTATTATACAATATCTTGTGTGTGTGTGTGTGTGTGTGTGTGTGTGTGTGTGTGTGTGTGTGTGTGTGTGTGTGTGTGTGTGTGTGTGTGTGTGTGTGTGTGTGTGTGTGTGTGTGTGTGTGTGTGGATTTCTTCTTATCTCATACTACAGTAGGCCAGGGAAATATACCATAGTAGCAGGTTCTAATTTTAGGAAATTTATCCAGTAGGGTCTAAATCGCTAAATAAACAACCAGTCAAATTTAGTTTATATCACACTGCCTTACTGTAGAACAATATCTAGTTGGGCTGGGCTTTGGAGGAGGAGGGAGAGGGGGTTAGGGAGAGGGAGGGGTGGATATTGTTTATGGTTACAGCTTCTAATTCTAATCACAATAGCTTTCACACTTGCTTACTGTCTTCTTTATCAGACAGATATCAATAACTAATCTTTCTATGTCTCAATTCACTAAAATTAGAACCTACTAATCTACACTGAATTTTCAAAAGAACTTTCATTAACCAAGACAAAGATCTTTATATTGACATTCACAGTACTCTCTTGTGGCTGGCATGGCTTATAATGAGTTGTTGTGGTTTGCCACAGCCTTTTGCACTTCTGGAAACATGTAGGGTGTAGGGTAGGCTTAGATAGATTATGCTTAAAATTTCCCCCATTATTCTATTCTGCAATGCTAAAAAAAGTTGCCCATTATTCTTGCTAATTCACCCATTATTCTCACAACATTATTGATTATTCTTCTTTAAAAGAACAGTCAATTTGTTAAACTGCAGCATTGGGGATGTTTCTACATAGTCCTATAAAGTTTGTCCCTGCTTATCTCCAAAAGTGGCCTTCAGTAATGAGAAGACCCTTTCGGATGTAGCCGAAGATTGTTGGAAGACTAGTGCTAGCTGAACTAGAAGCCATTTGACATGGCTGATCACATGATCAATCACTGTATAGTCACCATGAAACCACTAACGATAGATAGTCCATAGAACTTCAAAATTATCTGTATAATGACCAGGTGCAAAAAGAGCTCAAATTATTCCCAAAATGTGCCCCAATATTCTAGCATTAAGCCTGATTCCAGGCAGTCCCTATTATTCCTAAAATTATGCCAGCAAAATCTACCTAAGCCTAGTGTAGGAAGAGGCAAGGGAATTGCATTACAATAGGCCACTAGAGTAGGATATTACAGTTAGTAGGCCACTAGAGTAGGACAGTAGGCCACAAGTAACCTGGAGAATTACACCACAGTGATGAATGAATTTTCCAAAAGCTCTATGCCTATTATAATTATCTAACTTCTGATCTGCGCACGTCACCTGTGAACATTTGAAATGTCTCTCATTGTTGTGGTTAGAATGATTCTCCATGAATTACCACGTGTTATCTAATCAAGTTGTTGTAATAGTATGTCAATTCATTCATGTATATAAATTTAGCTATCACTTATCAATGAAATGCCCTTGAGAACATTCACTGTATTTAGCTAGATAGCTATAGATTAGCTATATCTATGGTGTCAGCTGTTTTAGCATAAAAGGATAGAGTTGTCCACATATACGTATACTGGCTTCCCTTTTCAGAGACAGCATTCTTCTATTTTCTTGGATTCATGAGAATATCACTGCTTTTATTTTTTTTGGCCTACTTCCTTAAGTAAATGCATTCAGAAATTGACACCTCTTTCAGAGATGACTGATTTCTGAGTGCCCATTGAAATAAGGACAAGTCATAGCAAGTTATTATGATTATTTTTTCAATCTAGTAAAGATCATACAATTCACATGTAGCTACGTAACCACATGGATTTTGTTGTAATAATAATCAGAATTTGGAAAATAGCTAACAGTATATTAGCCTTTTAAGCCTAGAATTGAACTGGTAATACATAATAATATGTGCAGTATTATGCCTGAACTACGTCACATTTTTATGCAAAATAATTATAGCTAGCTAAACTCCAATGCAGTTATTCAGAACCATGTTTCAAGCTACCCCAGCTGACAGAGTAGAGGCAAGACCCCAGACTCCCTATGTTACACTGCTATATTACTAGCCCTTTTGCTCTCAAAAGAGTATGCCTTTTTAACTTTTCATTACATCAAGTAGTACCTTCATTGCCATACACTGCCGCAAAAATGGCTGCAAATAGAAACAGAGTTGATACTTTTTTCTCCACCACCATCTTGGCTTCTCGGATTCTTTAAAAGCATACGTAGATTCCAATCTCACAGACACACCAATTAATTTAGACCACATCCGTCAATTTAAGGTTGTAGCTAGGTATACTATTCTTTTTGACAGCTAGTATATAGCTAAAATTATAATAACTTTGCCAGGCTAACTACCAACGATGTTTACTATAACCCCTACATTTAACTGCCTATCGCTAGATCAAGCAAACTCTATCTCTACTATACCTTACAATTACTTCGAATGACAAATAAGTTCACTCGCTATGTAGGAAGTCTACTTGACCACAAATTAATCCAGGATTTCTCCAAATATCTGAAGAAAGTAATTTGAACAGTCCTGCAATTACAAGTGTGTTATCAATATTGCGTGTGTGGATGGATGGAAGTTTAGCAATATTAAATTGTCTAGAAACTTTACCCACCTTTGAAAGGAGAGAAAGTAATTCTAATTCAACCTAGCTCTTTAAGGAGGTTATAAAAGCTAAGAAACTCACATAATATTAGATGGGGGAGGTG
>OZ024669.1:9236055-9481937 GCA_964016965.1 Diacarnus erythraeanus | reverse complement strand
TAATGCTCCTCCCACATGATATTGTAGATATATAATTTCTTCTCTACCTAAAGTGTTTTGAATGTTTCAGTGATAATTTTATCCAATTTTAGGCATTGGTCAATAAATAGACAAAAAGCTCAAAAAGCTTTAAACTTGGTGAAGAGAGCTGTCGCTTCTGCCACCAGAGTGGGACAGTGTGTCTGGACCAGCTGTACCCATTGACTGGCACATTGTACATTGTGTTGATGTTGTGAACCTATAAAGAGTACAGCATTTAGTGCATTTTCTCAAAAGGTGTCTGATCTTATCTTCAAGCTGGAGTGCACATGATTACTTTGTGGATGAACTGTTTTTTGTCTTGTTCTACAGACACTTCAATGCTCTAAAGCTTGGCTCAATTATGTGCTGTATGGCAGTCATATGAAACCAAGTCTACCTCCACACACCCTACAGCCATCTTTGGAGTGATCTATTTTAATCTGTGTTGTAGTTGTCATTGTATTTGTGTAAATATTCATTAATTTCATCATCCTGTATTGACCTCAAAAAAAGGAGGAGCCTTATTTGTGACCTGCCATAAGAAAGGGCTGGACTTCCTCTTCAAGACACTATGATTATCATTGCTATAAAAATTTTGGTTTGGAAGTTCTTACCACAACACTTCAGCACCTTGCAAGGAACATAGCAGCTGTGCAGCTTGCGCAGTGCATCGGGACTGTAGCTAGGGCAACTCAAACCATTGCAGTGGTTGCAGTATGGGAATCAGCCAGAATATGACTGTGATGCAGTGTACTATAGTATTCAGATTGCCAGTACTGAGGTTCGGAATGGGACTGATTTTTAGTGAGTTCTAGCCATGTTGCGTTGCTATAGTTATACTCACGCATGCGCATGATTACAAAACTTAATTATTCAGGCTTAACAGCAGTGCATAACGAGGATAGGCTGCCTTAGCAACCATACCTGGTGGTTGCCTAGGAACTTGTGACCTCCACAGGGGCCAATAAACACAGTATAAACACTGTAAAAGGTTAACCAGCACCTGCTAGGTGCAATGCAAACACTTGCGCAGCACAGCCCCGCTTTAAAAACTTTTGCGCAACCTGTTTCTTAGCAACAGCACTTCAAACCTTGTTGAAGGCGGTCCTTTGTCTAGTCTACCACAGCCCAAAGGGAATTTTCAGATCAATTGTATTGATAAGTAGAGGAAGGTAAAGCATTGAATATTATTATAACGTATATAATATGGGTACATTTTGCAAAACATAGAAATGGAGCAACATAAGTCCCACCTAAAAAACAAATGTAGGGTGTGTGCCAGGTCAACTGGGACATGTAATCATAACAAACTCGAAGAACCAAGTAGGTCTGTCTTGGCCAAGGTATATGGCATAGTAGTAGAAAAGGAACCGGATGAAATCTTCCCTCCGGCATTGTGCAACAGCTGTTTTTTAACACTCAGAAGAGAGGGGATACAGGACCAATACTGAACATACATTCCTGGTCTGCCCATAACAGCAGTGAATGTTCTGTGTGCACACCAGCCAGTGCTGGTCGGCCAAGAAAGAGGAAGATGGGGAGACCTAGCATAGACGAAAGTATTTTAAGGAATATTGTAAGAAAAATAAATGCTGTCAAGGCCCCAGAGTTTGCTCCCTTCCCCCTACACAAGTCTTTGTTCCTCCCATCTCTGTTCTTGGACCATGTTTTATGTCAAGTATGCCAGTGCATTCCATCCCAGGCCATTGAGATTTCAACTTGCAGGCATTACCTATGTGCAGAATGTATTATTAACAGTACATCATTTTCATGTCCCTGCAACGGAAATACCTTGAATCCAAATGATTTGTGTGCACCCTCACAATTATCATTGGAGGTCATGGGTAGCTTGTTGCTCCACTGTAGTGAGAGGTGTGATCAAATACTTCAGCTCCAGCATCTGAAGACTCACCTCCAGTCCAGCTGCGAACAAACAATGATCCCACAATTAGCAGCTATTTCCGTCAAACACATCTTATCAAAAGATTTATATCAGTCCCCTTCACTCATGAAAATACACACAATGGGGCTACTCACAGAAAAACTCTTTCCCACCAGTGGGCCTGTCACATGCAGGTCTTCTACAGGAAAGGTATTTAATAAAAATAATGTAACCAGTAGTTCATAAAAATTTACTTACTTCGCAGCCCATGTCTCTTGTACGAGTTACTAGTCCCAGAGTGGAGTCCAGTGAAGCTTCTCCTAGAACCCTCAAAAGACGAAGCAATGAGATCATGCTGGTCCGGGATATTGTAAGGGTTCATCTACTGAACAGCTGTCACATGAACTCCAAACTCTGACAAAACAAGACAGAGAAAGGTTGCTTGATTCAGCTCTGTCCGAGCCAGTAATCATACCCAGTGGTGATGTTCTTGCCACGAAAGCTGACCTATCCATCACATGGAATAAGCTTAGGACCCTCAGGAGGTATGTCTAGATACATTGTGTAAAGAAATAGCTATTAGAAAACTCACAGGTGGCTTGGAGCTTGGAACATCAGGCTTGATAGTGAAGCCAAAGAGAGATCCCTGGCAAAAGAATTAGTGGGGCACCTGATCGAGTGTGAGGCTCTACCTTTCACTTTCTCCATCAATGGTGGTGCTGGTGGAGAAGAAGTGAGGAAAGCCCCAATGGCCTGCATTCCTGACCTGGTTGCCAAAGTTGTGCAGCTGCTGGATCAGAGTGATAAGTAATAATAATGAATACACATCGGATATACCATAACAAAGTTCCTATCCTAAATTAGACTGGGAAGACTAGTAACTCACAAATTCATACCCAGCGATGAAATCTGGCTCAAAATTGGTGGAGATAAGGGTGGAAGCAGCATGAAAGTTCACTTTCAAATTCTCAACTGCCTACATCCAAATTCTCCAGCTAATACCTGTGTTTTTGTGGTGTATGAGGGGCCAGACACAAGTACTAACCTCCACTTAGTACTTGACAGATACAAGACACAGGTGGATGACTTAAAAAATCTCAAGTGAAGGTAAACACAAATCCTAAATAATATATTATCATTCTAATGAATGACTTGCATGCCAATAAGGAACTCGGCTGGCAAAGATTTCACCATCAAAGCCTTTTTGTCAGGGGATTATGCCTTTCTGTGCATAATGTATGGCCTTTCTGGAGCAAGTGGTATGCACATGGTTCTAAATTGAAGTATTATAATACCTGAGTCAAACTTCATAGGACGTCATTGCTGTCTGTGGTGCAACATTGACAGTGACAGTCTCAAGGTGTCTAGAGCAGATCGGAGCAAGGATGGCAAGTTTTCCCCAAGATCCCTCCACACCATCAAGGCTGATCATCATCGCTTTCTCACCTATGGGAAAGGCAACCTCAAAGTAGCAAAGCTACACAACAATGTAATTAACCCCCACTTCTTCGAAATTGACTTAGAGGAGGTATATTTAATCTACAACTCATTGGACTATAAACAGCCAATATCTTTTTCTAGGTTTGCTTACCAGGGCTCCACATCACACTAGGTGTGTTTTTCTGGCTCTTCACCTTATTGGAAGATGAGTGCCATCTTCTGGACTTAGAGATGGCAGATAAGACCATTCCTCACATTAATGACAGGCAATCCTACAGAGACTACTCTGGTGCTGTGCGGGAGGAGAGGGTGCTTTTAGATCAAAAGACCAAGCTTGATAACGAGATCAAGTGGTTGGATCAAGCCATCTCTCTCCTAACCCTTAACTCCACCAACCCCACCACAGACCCTACACTGCAGGCTACCACCAGCTATACAAAGGAGAAACAAAAAGAGAGGACAGATATAGTAAGCAGATTCTACAGTATAATGTTCCTTATCCAGGCACCTGGTTCATAACTTAGTCTAGACATCAGGCAAAGCCATTAGTGTATGTTATGATAGCCTGGAATCAAGGTTGCACTGTATATAGCATTTGAATTGGGCAAATTATTATTATTTTAAAGGAGAAAAAGTTGGCAGTCTTGGCAGCAACCAAGAAGAAAGGGCTATCTAGAAAGGATGGACCCTTCATCCGTAATTTAGATGCTGCATTGGCTTCTTTCAATGTGCATCGACAAGCATACTATAGTGGCACATTTGTGGGAAATCATGTGCATAGGGCACTCAAGGTATTATTATCATCAAATAACACAATCAGTTTCACAATACTTACCTACCTATCATCAGGAGGTGAATGTGAAGACACTCTGTGAGTCAGTCCCTAAGTTATCACACGCCAGATGTCCTCAGCTTCTGCCAAAAGCACAGTTTGTGTCCACCACATTTGTCAAGATATTCTCTGCCTTTGGCAAGTGCCACTTGGTATATGATGGTAGTGAGACACTCTCTGATGATCAGCTGAAAATTCTTGGTCAGTCACACACTGTGATCTATGTTTAAAATTAATGTCAATTCCACAGAATCCGACATAGACAAGTTTATAACTCTTTATAAGGACTTCTTCCCACATGCAACAGTGACCCCAAAATTGCACATGTTAGAAGACCATGTGGTGCCCTTCCTGAAGAAATGGAGAGTTGGTTTTGGGTTTTTAGGGGAGCAAGGAGCAGAATCTATACATTCAAAATTTAATTCCATCCGTCGAAACTATGAAAATATGCCAAATCCTGTCAGGAGACTAAAAGCCATTTTAAATAGCCACTTAATTCAAGTATGCCCAGAAAACATTCAAAAACTCCCACTCCCTAAGAAAAGAAAAAAAACATTCTCTGGATAACTATTTATTTATTATCCCACCTCTTCTTGTACATACCATGTATTAAAAAACATGTACTTACTTTTAGCCTCAGAACTGCTTCAAACAAAATGTACCCGAGAAGAAATTGGCATCAACTTGTAGCTGGAGAATAGGCCTACCTTCTTAACTTCAGATCCAGAGCAGAAAAATTCCCTATGGGCCCAGGTAAACTGTCAAAGGTTGACCAGCTTCTCCAAATTCAATTAACTGTAAGCCGAGATCCTAACTTCTTTTGGCTCCGCTCTTTCACTGGCTTGAAATTTGATCCTTCCTCGATATCGCTAAATAAACTCCACATGGTGTAGGCCACTCCCTAGGCCTTAAAAAGGCTTTTAAAGCCACCCACTACATTAGTACAAGGTCGTTGCTATGTTGTTGCTATGCTGTAGGAAAAAAATTCATTTACAAGCTAATGTCCATAGGCTAATTGAAACACCCGTGACGTACACATACCATGCATCTATATCTTGGAGGGCAAGGGTTACACAGTAAACATTCGCTTATATATTACAGGGGAGTAGGAACAGGGGGCAGTTGACCCCCCCCCCCCCCCCAATATTTCTAAAGGGAGGGCAAATGTGCCTTTTGCCCCCCCCCCCAATATTTTGCTTCTGTACAGTAGTAATATAGCAGAGTTAAAGTGTCACTTACCTTTACTATATTCTAGTTTTCCACCCACACACTTGGTCAATTTGCATAAACCAAGCAGGCCCAATACCTTGGAAATTGGAAAGTACTGACTGAATTGCATTACTAATTTGTTGAGTCAGTGTAACACTGACTCACACATTAGCACACTGACTCACATACAGTCAACCTTGATTTCCTTTAGACTGCTACAAGATCTAATTGTTTTAGGACACTTACATCTAACACATTCACCTGAGATTGTTCTGTGGTAAAAACCATTTATATCTTTGACTTCATACAAAATTAATGCCTACATATCACATGTACACATGCATAGCATCATGTGTGCATATATATGCATATGACACGACCAGGCCCGCACATCCAGTGTCTAGTGTTTTGCCCCCCTCCAATAAATTTCATCTTCCTACTCCACTGTATTATAATGGTTAATACTTGTTGTGTTGTTTTGTTAGCACTGTTTAAAATACCATAAAATGTATCAATTTCTGTTGCTGTTGGCTGTGGAATCTTTTCCCCTGACTTTCCCTGTTAAAAGTTTCGTTACTGTCCAATGGCTGCTTCCTGCTTGATGGTCTACTGAAGTTAATTTCAGTAATAGGGGCTGGTGTAGCCTATGCAGTTGTATTGTGATGTTTTAAAGCAAAATAATGTTTTCACATTTTTAGCTGGAGGGAGCCACAAACACTTCTGAGATGTACTGTACATGCATTTGAGCCAGATGCTACCCTCATCTCTGTTGCTTGTACCAAACAATATAAAACAGCTGTAATATGGGAGCAAGCCTCTCCCAAGCTATAATAGTTATCAAACAATAATTACTATAAAATATTAGCTATAACCTGCCATGCAAGTGCAGTGAGCAGCTAATATTCCCCCTTTCTGTTCAAGGATAACCCATGGCAAGAGTGGAGTCGCAGACATTCTTTGGGAATGCTTCACCTAAAAATAAAAGCTTATGGATTACTATAGTATTGTGTAATAACTCACTCACTTTCCCCATAACCACAAATCTTAAAGCTGCAGCAGTTTGGTACAGATGAAGCTTCAGCCCTTGCACCCATCCTGCCCTGAGGAAGCTGTTGCCATCAAGCATTCTCTTCCAGGCCTAATTCACATGTACATCAGTACGTGTCTATGGTAGTTTCCAGAACTATCGCTCACTTTGATTTCCTCTCTAGTATATGGACTAGGTGTACTTATCATGTATAATCACTCCACTGCACATCTGGAACGATGTCTGGATTTGCTGTCCACGCCTCGATAGCGTAGGGGTCCTTAGTAAGCCCCGCAGAGGCTACCTTGCACTCATATATCAACCATCTCTAATATGGTGGATAGCAACCTTCGCAGGGCCACGCCTTCCCGCGCAGGCGCGCTCTATTTGGGCCGCTCGCGCGAAGCCATATGTTCTTGGTTTTCAGTCATGACTTCACTATCATTTTATCTTCTAATAGGTGTGATGGTTATTGTGACCGACTGTCAACCTGAAAGTAAGTATCTGGATAGATAACTAGTTACTGGTGTTGGTTGTGGCTAAGTCATTACAGTATGTCCTCTCTAATAGTCCACCTAGTGGTTGGGTGGTTGACCTGGACTATTATGGGTACTAGACTATTAAATTCTGAATGAAATTTATGCTCATCAGCATTACAAGGTGCAATTACACACTACCAGTTCCATGTGAAGTGACCTAATCTGAAACAAAGAAGTCCCTAAGGACAGTTTGCTTTGTGTTTAGGTTTATTTTCTCAGTTTTTAAGTCAAGGCATTTGTGATATACTGTAGTTAGCATGTGAGAAGCTTCATCTTCACCTAACACTGCCATCATTTGAAGTACTTTCTTGACCATTTCAATGCCTTCTGTGATATTCACACTATTGAGGGCTTCCATTCGATTGAGTGGTTGTATTTCATCATCTTCTGGATCTGATGTATTTTCTGGCGGTACCATCTCGGTACTGCTGCTAGGCTCAGTCTCCATTGTATCTTCAATTGCAGGTTGTACATTTTCTTGTTCAAGTTCTATTTCAACTTCTTCATGTCTAATGAGATCATCATCTTCTATATCAAACCAGTTATTCAGTAAGCTAGCAAGACCAGCAGGATCACTTTGAGCTTGATCTTTAAGAGCAACCAACTTCCCAATCAATTGCTCTCTCCCAATGGCAGGAGGAGGATGATCATTCTCATCTTGTGTGGAGAGTTGACTGTTAATAGTCACATGCTGCAACAAACTGCTTAACTCTTCAACAGCTGGGAGATCCAATGGACGACGGTAAGTTTCAAAATTTTCTACATGACATACAGGCAAGATGTCCGCTTTTAACCAGCAATTTACCAGAGTGGTTTGGTCAATTGACTCCCACACCTCATGTGCTATAGTTGCAGCATCTAACAGGTTCGGTGGGTATGCATGATTCAGCCCTCTAACTCCTGCTGAGATAGACTCTCCAACAGCTCGCAACTCATCATACTTTTCAAGGTTTTTAACCATTGCATGCAGCATCTTTGATTTGTACTTCCTCTTGAGTGTAGCAATGATGCCTTGGTCCATTGGTTGATGAACCGATGTACAGTTCGGTGGTAGCAAAATCCATTCAACCTGTTGATCTTGAAGTGCAGTATCAGTTGCATCATGGGAACCGAAGTTGTCAGCAATAAGGATTACTTTTCTAGATGTCCTCTTTCTAATTGCTGTTAAAAAGACATCATGGAACTACCATTTAGTCAATACATGATCATTCCAAGCATTTTTTGAGAGTTATATGGCAGGGGAGATGGGCAGGATCGAAAACAGCGAGGGTTGGCTGCCTTACCAATCATAGCAAGAGGAATCTTGTGTGTGCCTGTTGCATTGGTGCATGTGATAAGGGTGACACGATCCTTTGCTTTTTGAGCTTTAGTCCCCCGTACATGTTGTCGTCGTTCATTTGGTGCAGTATAAGTTGCACTGGGAATCAATCTAAAGTACAAACCAGTTTCATCCCAGTTATATACAAGCTCTGGATCATGCTCCTCTAAGATTTTTTTGATTTCCTGAATCCTATCTTTGATTTCTTCAGGGTTTACATCACCTGCTTCCCCATGTAGACGTACACTTTTTCCTATGCTATTTCTTTTCATCAGCTTTTGCCACCAACCATTTGATGCTTTAAAGTCATGCTCATTGAGGGATTTGGCCACTTGTTCAGCATATTCTTTCACAATACTCAATGAAACAGGCATAGGCTTACGTCTATTACGAAGAAGAGAAAGAAATGCAACTACTTTTTCTTCTATAGCTCTGTACTTAATCTCACGATTACGTCGAAGATCACCAGATGCAGTAAGAAGTTGTTGTTTGAGTTTCTTTGCATTCCACAGAACCCGGTTTATTGTCTTTGAGGTGACATTGAACTGTTTTGCGAGCATAGTCTGATTAACTCTAACTAATGTTGATTCTACAGAATCAGGTAGAAAGCCTTGTTTTTTGGCTTGATCAATCACATCACACTTCTGCTTTAGTGTGAGCTCAACCCTTTGTTTCTTTGAAGCAAGCTGTGCTGTGGTGTACTTCATACCTTTTCTTGATGAAGTACCTCTTAGATGTGAAGGTTGCCTTTGGCCAGGAGCCATTGCACAAACTTGATAGGGAACTGTACAGCTAGCCAGCAGGTTTTAGCTTGCACTATACATGTACTGTGCATGTGGTTCAAATGTCCACACACATTTTTTACACCCAAATATACAGATGGGTGGGTCATGGATATCTGGTGGACTATTAGAGGGTTTGGACTATTAGGGAGGATATACTGTACTAAGAAGTGCTAACATGGCACTATGGATGGGATTGGATGGCACCAAGATTCAAAAATGTGGTGCCAAAGAATTTTCAGCTGGTCAGCATTGAGTGGAGTTAGCTAGCTTTACTTTTAACCTGTAGCTGGCTCCAGGACGGGAAGCCAACCTCCAGACCACACCCATTTTAGAAGCACCCCCTTCTGCATTTGACCTTTGTACTTCAATGTTGTTATGACAATGAATTCGAGTTAGCATAGTTCTGTTAGCTCAGCTGGGTACTTACTAGTGCAAATTGGGTAGGTTTTTTTGCACTTTGCAGAAGTTAGTCAGTGGTTTTCCTCTTGTTCAGTTCAAAGTGTTGGAGTACCACTGATTTTAATGGGAAAGTCTGTGAACCAGGGAAGTGTTAAAAAAACCCGGGAAGGTTGGTAGCTATGCTCATAGCTGCTTATATTGCTGAATCTGCAATATAGTAGATCACGTTATAGCACTCTCTATATTGGGTAGAGCAGAGTTCACCTAGAACTGGGACACAAAATTGTACCTGTCTTCCTGTTCATTTCCAGCTGTTATAGAGTTTCTTTCACTGAGGCATTGCACATTAGCTAGAGCACATTAGCTAGCCTAGAGTAGGAGTGGAGGTGTAGAGCACATTAGCTAGAGCAGGAGTGGAGGTGTGGAGCACATCAGCTAGAGCAGGAGTGGAGGTGTGGAGCACATCAGCTAGAGCGGGAGTGTAGGTGTGGAGCACATTAGCTAGAGCAGGAGTGGAGGTATAGAGCACATTAGCCAGAAAGAACTCACTATAATTATTGTAATGTCCTGTCTTGGTACATGATCCTCATGATTACTGTCCACATGCCATTCACACCAGCCCAGTCTTCCTTATATTAACTCCATTTAATGGAGACATTAAACTCCCTTTAAAATTGTAAGGTGGATTCCTCCATGTGCAAAGTTCTTAAAAGAACAAGTTGTTAGGTTCAATGGTAAATAAAATATTCTTTCTGCCATAGCAAATTCTACTTCTGACCATGTTTGTGTTGGTGAGGAAGTTACATTAACATGTTCTGCTGAAGGTTCTGTGAGGTGGTTGGGTGATGCAATTGGAGAGATGCCTGTGGCATTCTTACGTTTAGCAGATTCACCTGGTGAAATTATTACTAGAGGGAATGCTACTGCAGAGTATCTCAGAGATAAGGGTACGACAGTGATATCGTCCCTAACTCTTTCACGGGCAGTAGCGCAATAATACGCCTGTGTGAATATCCCGCTATTTGGCGGTAGCGCATTAATGCGCTGCTAGCTGCAGGTTTCCATCACAGCATCAGTTTTAAACTGTCTCTTCCAGCGTTACAGTATTTTTACCTCCTCATGGAAGCTGCGCACAGTTCAAGGTACTTGCCCTCCAACCCAGAGCTTTTATTAGAATATTTTGATCGTGTGCCAAGCGACGAATCTGTCGATGTCGATTCTATGTAGACAACACAATTAACGAAGGCGATATTTACGAGGAAGCCGGCATACACACTACTTCCACTGGAACATTGTTTACTTCCTGTTCCACACCTCCCACAAACTCCAGTTGTACAGGGGATACAACCCTTACAAGGTAAACCACAAGACTAAGCTAGTTAGTTATCCCTCCCAAACACACAATAATTATTATAACATCACATTTTCATTTAACAAGACAACAGCATTACTATTATTACATAGATTCCAACTTCACCGCCAACCCAGGCCTCAACATACAGATGGTAAGGAAGGACCAGTAGACTTCTTTCGACTCTTCTTTACTCCTGAAGTGGTTGATATTATCTATATTCAAAGTTCTTTGTATGCTGAACAACAGCATCATACCCACAAAGACTACTTAGACCATCATCCCCATGCACGTGCCCACGACTGGGTCAGGAACCCCCTCAAGAGAAGTGAAATTGAACCCTTGCTAGCCATTCTATTGACAATGGGTGTATTAGGGTTTCTTACATTAAGGTTAGGATCCTTGAAATATAATGTACCCCAACACAAAATTAATAATTATACCATAACTATGTTCAGATCTTACTGGAGTACCAAGTGGCCATTTGGCAACACCATATTTAGCAACATCATGTCTGGTAGATGATTTGAGTTATTGATGTCCTACCTGCACCTAAATGACACTTCTCAGATGCCAGATCTATCAGACCCAAACCATGACAAACTATATCGCATACGACCTTTCCTGGACAGAATTGTCAGTGTTTTTAGTGAAGCATACACACCATCAAGGGATATAGCTGTTGATGAAAGCATAATAGGTTTCAAGGGGAGGTTATCCTGGATCCAATACATGCCAAAAAAACCCCTACTAAGTGGGGAATAAAAGCTTGGGTATTGGCAGACTCCAGAACTGGCTACATCTACAATTTAAAACTTTATTCTGGTAATTTAAAGGCTGTTCCAGTTCAGGTATTAATTAAATTATGCCATTAAAAATACATAATACAACAGCAAAGGGGTTGGCACATAGAGTGGTACTATCACTTATTACAGGACTGGAGGGGAAGGGATATCACATCTATATGGATAACTTTTATACATCACCAGCTCTCTTTATAGATCTGAAAAGAAAGGGGTTTGAGGCATGTGGTACCATCCGTACCAACTGCAGGGGGCTATCTAATTCTTTCAAAATGACTACCCTAGAAAAAGGTATAAATAAAATTGGGTTTGAGATTTATAATTATATTGAGATTGAGGTGAATAGTCAGAATAATAATGATAAATGTAGAAATTATATTGGAATTTGTAAAGTGGCAAATGTATTTACTATCTGTAGAGTGTGATCAAGAAAAGCACTAAAATATAATGTAAACTAACCCTTAAACTTGTGATTCTTTAACTTGTGATTCTTTACTTAGGTGAAATTCACACAGAAAGATCTATCGAAGGCCTCATGAGGGGGGACAAGACGATGCTGTCAACTTCCATGATGACACCGCTGTAAATAAAAGGAGGAGGACAAGATTAGCATCTGGAGGTGTCGAAGAGATAATGAAGCCACAGATGATAGTGGATTATAATGCCAACATGGGTGGGGTGGACCGGTCAGACCAGCTGATTTTGTATTATGGCTATGCCCACCGCTGCAAGAAGTGGTGGAAGAGAGTTTTCTTCCACCTCTTGGATCTTGTAGTGGTGAATTCGAACATATTATACAATCAAGTGGCAGAGAAGCTGCTAAATCAGCTGGATTTCTGTTTGGCATTGATATCTGGACTACTAGATGGTCATGCCAAACGGACTGACCGGCACCACCACGCCCCAGAGCTAGACCTTACTCTCCGATTAAAAGAAAGACTGTTCCCGAACCCATCCCCACAGATACTCTGTACGGAGGTTGACCTCAGTGTGAGGTGTGTAGGGCAAAAAAGAAAAAAAGATCACAAACAAAATATCAATGTAAAATATGTAAAACCCCATTACACCTATATCCCTGTTTTGAAATTTATCATACTAAACTACATTACAATATCACACACCTTTACCTCTACACCTTATCTCTATTTGATACATATTTGTTTCACCCTCTATAGTTCACTCTTTCTCTATTTCTGTTCCATCTTCCCTTTTTTTCACTTTCTCAGACCTCTCAACCCAAAAATTAACAAATATTGAAACATTGGCTAAAAAATATTGAGATTTGTGATGAAATATTGAGATTCTAATGTTTATCTTTGTGTTGTTCATTATAAGCTCTAGTAGCCCCCTTAGCTCTTTCTAACATAGGTTCCTAGGTAATGCATTAGAAACAATATTATGTGTTTTAATAATGATCAATGATGAAAGTGTTCCTTCAAGTTGCATACTACTCCTGCTAGGTGTTTTAATAAGAGAGAGAAAGAGGTATGGTCATTATTATTTCTGCAACATGGAATAACTGTCCAAATGTTTTGTGGCTTGTCCCTGGCTCCTGAAGAGTTCAAAGATACCCCCAAAGGTAGTCCACTCTGTGGGGGTCTTCAGCCTGAAGATTAGCTCTCATTTTATACTAAAAGGTATATCACTTGAACAAAGCATTTGGTAGTTTACAAACTCTTCACTCAACTTATCAATGTCAATATTACCAACAAAATTTTGTGCACAAAATACTCAACTGAGTTAAAAATTTTTTCAAGTGTCCATTTAAATCTAACCAAGTAGCATGAGTCAGCAATTCTTCCTGGAAAGGAACTTAAGCTACTGACCAGAAACAATTAGCTTGGTGAAAATGGCCATGTGCTCAACTTTTGCTAATTTATAACACTGAAATTTCTTCCTTCCTACTAGCTAGCTATAATAATACGAAGTGATGCCACAGTAATGAGTCAGAGTATTGGGAAAATATTGGTAATTGTTTCAAAATATTGAGAAAAGGGAGGTTGATATTGAGATTGTGCCCAAAATATTGAGGGTTGACAGGTCTGCTTTCTCTATATATCAACCTCTTTCCTAGTTTCTTCCCTCCCCTATTTCTGATAACTAGAAAGAAAGAAAAGGAAAAAAACTTAGAGGGTAGATATTTATCTGGCCAGATACTAACTAGCTAGCTACATAAAATTATGGTTATATCTCCATGTACTTAGCTATCTAATTCATCTAGCTAGCTACCTACCAACCAAATCTAGTCAGCTAGATAATCTATTTAGGTAGCTTAACTAGCTATCTGCCTATCTAGTTAGCTAGCTAAACTATTATATACCTCAATTTTGAAGTGAAGCTGTTAAGGTGTTTTAAGAAGCAAACAGTGATAGTATTTTCTTTCAAACTATAGTAGACAAGTTAACAAAGAATTTGAGAGCAAACTCGCTCAAAGACAAACTGCAAGTTACTATTTTTTCACCATGCGGTTCCCTTCTCCGTGCTTCAATTAGAATTTTTATGAGTCATCAATGGTGGGTATGACTTAGAGTTAAGAGCAGCGAAAGTTGTTAGCAGAGGAAAAAAAGTAGCTCTGAGGTTTAGATCCACTCCACTACTGCAGCTCTTAGCTCTTACCAGGCAAAAGTGGTTGAAAGGAAGCCTTGGTAACTCAAACGCTTTGTGTTTTTTGTTCTAATAACATCATTTTGAAGCTGTTTCGGTTACCTTGACTGTTCTAAGGTTAGAACAACTAACTACTGATGTTGCTATGCAGCGCTAGGATGTTGAAAAGCCTAAAGCTAAAGTAATCGCTGTTAAAAGACTGGAGGTCATTAAGTTGAAAAAGGTTAAATTTTAGCCGCCCAGGGGTGCGGTGCAATGATTATTATTATCTATCCGTGAAAGAGTTAAAATTTAATGGAACTTCTGATGTTATGATCACCTGTATGGATAATGAAGCTAATTCTACATCGAAAAATATTACAGTTTTCTCCCGTAAGTTGTCATTAAGGCACACTAACATCTGAGTCGTATGTCACCATTTATGTAGCATTCCATTTAAATTACAGATAGAATTGTTTTGACTTACTAAGTAGAGTTATATACATGTATCTTGTGTTTCTAGGTCCCAGTAATGATTCTTCTATCACCGATATGTCAGTTAATAATACCAACACTACAAGAATTGTGACGTGGGGAAAACCAAGCAACCATGAAGATTTTATACTTGAGAGTTATACAGTTACTCTGAAGAACTCTAGTGGAGATATTGTTGATGGACCAACTAACTTACCTCCTAACACTCAATCAATACGTTATGATGAGCTACAAACTGGAACTTATAGTTTTAACCTCACTGTGATAAGTTCTTGTGGAGATGTTGCAACTAGAATTCATGAATTCCAAGTGTTAGAGTCAGCGACAGGAGAGAGTAAGTTTTAAATGACACTTTTAGTCATAGGTTGCCCTGATATAGTTCCATGTGCATGTCATGTATGTAGTGCATGTCAATGAATTATAATGTACTATACAGTATACATGTAACTGTTCCTGTACTTGTTGAGTGTGTAGATATGATAAATTCATGGCTACACGTTCTTCTACAATATCTCTTTTGTGCTATCCTGCTTCTAGTTACCTTCTCTACTAAAACATTAGCTACTGGATCCCTAACCCAGCATTCTTCAAGAAGGCTTTAAAATTGAACCCTCAAATGACTCACAGGGTTACATCATTTCATATAGGAAAAAAATGAAGTACATAAGTGATGAGATAGTGTCCTTGCTATCAGTCTTACGTCATCATTAACATAATAAGTCTAACAATAGTTATTATAATTCCTATTTGTCTGCAGGTAATAATGATTCTTCTTCTATTCTGACTTGTAAGTTTTGATGTGTGTAATGTAAGTGAGCAGTTCTCAGGTGTTGATCTAATTCTAAGTTAGGGACACACTGTACATAATGGTTCCTCCCTCACATTTTAAATTCAATGGGTAATATTGCTATTAGTTTTGTTTGGATGGAAGCTACTTAGCTATATAACATCTTTACTGATACAAACTAAGTTATGACTGAGTCTAGTTAGAGCTGAGAGGATACGGCTGTTGGAGTCATGACTGAGTCTAGTTAGAGCTGAGAGGATATGGCTGTTGGAGTCATGGTTAGAGCTGAGAGGAACTGGCTGATGTTATTTTGCTTACCTTGAGAAGCCCAAGTGTCTTGGTGGGAGTGGATTCATACAAACCAGACTGGCTGAAGTGGATCTATAGTCTATTTTAGCATTATTCATCTCCATGTTGGAATGAATTAGAGCTAGTCAATGCACAGGTGAAGATTTGCTAAACTCTCAGAGCTTAAGATTGCTACAATTTCATATGTAGAAGTCCACTGCTACTTCTCTGGGTTCAGATCTTCTCACTTATTTATCTTATTCAATTCATGAGTTTATCTCCTTGTGTGGTAACACTAGACAACCTTAATGAATTTCCCTTATCTCTTTCCTCTCATGTACAAGCAACTTTAACACAGAGAACACCATTTTCTATTCTACTTGTACTCCAAAGTCTGGTGCAGCCAGACCTTGCCCAGTACTGGAGCCAAAGTGAGATGTTTTAAGTGAGCCCAGGTCAATAAATAGATTTTCCTGAAGCCATGGTAACCCCCACACTTTTTTTCTTGTACACACTGTATAACATAGTAATATTATTATTGTTCTTTAGGGGTCTATGTGGCAGTGGCAATTCTAATTGTGGTGGTGGTGGTGGTGGTGGTGGTGGTGGTGGTGGTGATGGTGCTATGTACAGTAAAGGTAAGATTTAGCTCTATAATTATTGTATTTGTCCATCTATTGGGAAGGATTTTTGATGGATGGTAAAGGGTAAACCAGATCTACTAATTAAAAAGCTCAATGTGACTTCTTGCGTTGAATCTTTATTAATTTTAAGACTGAATTTATGACACCCCTATTCTTCTCTCAGTTATATTATTCTTCTCCCTGTGATATGTAACCTATGATACCCCTATTCTTCTCCCTATGTTATGTAACCTATGACACCCCTATTCTTCTCCCTGTGATATGTAACCTATGACACCCCTATTCTTCTCACTGTGATATGTAACCTATGACACCCCTATTCTTCTCCCTGTGATATGTAACCTATGACACCCCTATTCTTCTCACTGTGATATGTAACCTATGACACCCCTATTCTTCTCCCTGTGATATGTAACCTATGACACCCCTATTCTTCTCACTGTGATATGTAACCTATGACACCCCTATTCTTCTCACTGTGATATGTAACCTATGACACCCCTATTCTTCTCCTTGTGATATGTAACCTATGACACCCCTATTCTTCTCACTGTGATATGTAACCTATGACACCTCTATTCTTCTCCCTGTGCATATGTAACCTATGACACCCCTATTCTTCTCCCTGTGATATGTAACCTATGACACCCCTATTCTTCTCCCTGTGATATGTAACCTATGATACCCCTATTCTTCTCCCTATGTTATGTAACCTATGACACCCCTATTCTTCTCCCTGTGATATGTAACCTATGACACCCCTATTCTTCTCACTGTGATATGTAACCTATGACACCCCTATTCTTCTCCCTGTGATATGTAACCTATGACACCCCTATTCTTCTCACTGTGATATGTAACCTATGACACCCCTATTCTTCTCCCTGTGATATGTAACCTATGACACCCCTATTCTTCTCCCTGTGATATGTAACCTATGACACCCCTATTCTTCTCACTGTGATATGTAACCTATGACACCCCTATTCTTCTCCTTGTGATATGTAACCTATGACACCTCTATTCTTCTCCCTGTGCATATGTAACCTATGACACCCCTATTCTTCTCCCTGTGATATGTAACCTATGACACCCCTATTCTTCTCCCTGTGATATGTAACCTATGATACCCCTATTCTTCTCCCTATGTTATGTAACCTATGACACCCCTATTCTTCTCCCTGTGATATGTAACCTATGACACCCCTATTCTTCTCACTGTGATATGTAACCTATGACACCCCTATTCTTCTCCCTGTGATATGTAACCTATGACACCCCTATTCTTCTCACTGTGATATGTAACCTATGACACCCCTATTCTTCTCCCTGTGATATGTAACCTATGACACCCCTATTCTTCTCCCTGTGATATGTAACCTATGACACCCCTATTCTTCTCACTGTGATATGTAACCTATGACACCCCTATTCTTCTCCTTGTGATATGTAACCTATGACACCCCTATTCTTCTCACTGTGATATGTAACCTATGACACCTCTATTCTTCTCCCTGTGCATATGTAACCTATGACACCCCTATTCTTCTCCCTGTGATATGTAACCTATGACACCACTATTCTTCTCCCTGTGATATGTAACCTATGAACCCCCTATTCTTCCTGTGATATGTAACCTATGACACCCCTATTCTTCTCCTTGTGATATGTAACCTATGACACCCCTATTCTTCTCCCTGTGATATGTAACCTATGACACCCCTATTCTTCTCCCTGTGATATGTAACCTATGACACCCCTATTCTTCTCACTGTGATATGTAACCTATGAAACCCCTATTCTTCTCCCTTTGATATGTAACCTTTGACACCCCTATTCTTCTCACTGTGATATGTAACCTATGACACCCCTATTCTTCTCCCTGTGGTATGTAACCTATGAAACCCCTATTCTTCTTCCTGTGATATGTAACCTATGACACCCCTATTCTTCTCCCTGTGGTATGTAACCTATGCCACCCCTATTCTTCTCCCTGTGATATGGCACCCCTATTATTCTCCCTGTGATATGGCACCCCTATTCTTCTCCCTGTGATATGTAACCTATGACACCCCTATTCTTCTCCCTGTGGTATTTAACCTATGAAACCCCTATTCTTCTCCCTGTGATATGTAACCTATGACACCCCTATTCTTCTCCCTGTGGTATGTAACCTATGACACCCCTATTCTTCTCCCTGTGGTATGTAACCTATGACACCCCTATTCTTCTTCCTGTGGTATGTAACCTATGACACCCCTATTCTTCTCCCTGTGATATGTAACCTATGAAACCCCTATTCTTCTCCCTGTGATATGTAACCTATGACACCCCTATTCTTCTCCTTGTGATATGTAACCTATGACACCCCTATTCTTCTCCCTGTGATATGTAACCTATGACACCCCTATTCTTCTCCCTGTGGTATGTAACCTATGACACCCCTATTCTTCTCCCTGTGGTATGTAACCTATGACACCCCTATTCTTCTCCCTGTGGTATGTAACCTATGACACCCCTATTCTTCTCCCTGTGATATGTAACCTATGAAACCCCTATTCTTCTCCCTGTGATATGTAACCTATGACACTCCTATTCTTCTCCCTGTGGTATGTAACCTATGACACCCCTATTCTTCTCCCTGTGGTATGTAACCTATGAAACCCCTATTCTTCTCCCTGTGATATGTAACCTATGACACCACTATTCTTCTCCCTGTGGTATGTAACCTATGAAACCCCTATTCTTCCTGTGATATGTAACCTATGAAACCCCTATTCTTCTCCCTGTGATATGTAACCTATGACACTCCTATTCTTCTCCCTGTGATATGTAACCTATGACACCCCTATTCTTCTCCCTGTGGTATGTAACCTATGAAACCCCTATTCTTCTCCCTGTGATATGTAACCTATGACACCACTATTCTTCTCCCTGTGGTATGTAACCTATGAAACCCCTATTCTTCCTGTGATATGTAACCTATGAAACCCCTATTCTTCTCCCTGTGATATGTAACCTATGACACTCCTATTCTTCTCCCTGTGATATGTAACCTATGACACCCCTATTCTTCTCCCTGTGGTATGTAACCTATGAAACCCCTATTCTTTTCCCTGTGATATGTAACCTATGACACCACTATTCTTCTCCCTGTGGTATGTAACCTATGAAACCCCTATTCTTCTTCCTGTGATATGTAACCTATGAAACCCCTATTCTTCTCCCTGTGGTATGTAACCTATGCCACCCCTATTCTTCTCCCTGTGATATGGCACCCCTATTCTTCTCCCTGTGATATGTAACCTATGACACCCCTATTCTTCTCCCTGTGGTATTTAACCTATGAAACCCCTATTCTTCTCCCTGTGATATGTAACCTATGACATCCCTATTCTTCTCCCTGTGGTATGTAACCTATGACACCCCTATTCTTCTCCCTGTGGTATGTAACCTATGACACCCCTATTCTTCTTCCTGTGGTATGTAACCTATGACACCCCTATTCTTCTCCCTGTGATATGTAACCTATGAACCCCCTATTCTTCTTCCTGTGATATGTAACCTATGAAACCCCTATTCTTCTCCCTGTGGTATGTAACCTATGCCACCCCTATTCTTCTCCCTGTGATATGGCACCCCTATTCTTCTCCCTGTGATATGGCACCCCTATTCTTCTCCCTGTGATATGTAACCTATGACACCCCTATTCTTCTCCCTGTGGTATTTAACCTATGACACCCCTATTCTTCTCCCTGTGATATGTAACCTATGACACCCCTATTCTTCTCCCTGTGATATGTAACCTATGACACCCCTATTCTTCTCCCTGTGGTATGTAACCTATGAAACCCCTATTCTTCTCCCTGTGATATGTAACCTATGACACCACTATTCTTCTCCCTGTGGTATATGTAACCTATGAACCCCCTATTCTTCTACCTGTGATATGTAACCTATGAAACCCCTATTCTTCTCCCTGTGGTATGTAACCTATGCCACCCCTATTCTTCTCCCTGTGATATGGCACCCCTATTCTTCTCCCTGTGATATGGCACCCCTATTCTTCTCCCTGTGATATGTAACCTATGACACCCCTATTCTTCTCCCTGTGGTATTTAACCTATGAAACCCCTATTCTTCTCCCTGTGATATGTAACCTATGACACCCCTATTCTTCTCCCTGTGATATGTAACCTATGACACCCCTATTCTTCTCCCTGTGGTATGTAACCTATGAAACCCCTATTCTTCTCCCTGTGATATGTAACCTATGAAACCCCTATTCTTCTCCCTGTGATATGTAACCTATGACACCCCTATTCTTCTCCCTGTGATATGTAACCTATGAAACCCCTATTCTTCTCCCTGTAATGATTCTGTGTATATTACACTAGATCCCTAAAATTATGCTAAGTTCTGTCAAGTCAGCAGATAGTATATTCAACCCTTTAACATGATGACAGTATGCTGTGAATATTAAGAGTGAGGGGATGTAAGTGAGGGGGTCTAAGTGAGGGGGTGTAGAGAAGTTAATGATATATACAGTGAATATTGTAGTGGATATGAGACGGTATAAGAGATGTAATATGCCACTGCATAATCAAAGTATATGCAAAGATTATGTACACAATAAAGTGTAAGAGGCAATTATAATGATTTCTATAATAGTTAGAACCTGTTGGTTAAACTACTGCTTCTCACTGTTCTTCTGACCTATTGCCCCTTCACCTCACATAATATTATTGATTATTATCCCATATTTATTTTATTTTCACATTTACAGCCGATGGAAAGAAGGGGAAAGGAGACTGTGTGAAGATATTATATTTAGTACAAAGGAACTGCTACATAATCGTTAACATTATGGTAGAAACAGAAGTATTCTATAAAATTCTGCAATATTTTGTACCTTTTCGCTATAACCATTCTATGATTTATAACATCTGCTTGTGGAAAGATTGGTTAACAATTATTTACATCTATGTACCCTCCACACTTTGGCTGTGTAAGAAGAGTCCACATATTGATCTTTACTGGGAATCTCCCAGCTACTGCTCAAGACTCAACACTTCCTTTAACCCAATCATATTCATAATAATGTAGATCGTTAATTATTTCTGCACTTTGCTAGCTAGCCTATAATATGCCTATAATGTGACCATTGTATATTGTGTTTATGTTACGAAAATAAAGGACCCCCCCCAAAATATCCCACTGAGGTCTAATTTACTCTGGACTCCTCCAATATTAATCTTTTATATAGCAAATAATAAATGATGACCTGTTATTCATGATCTCACATTAGAGTATGTTGTGATTTCACATGAAGGTTTAAGGTGTGATGTGATATCACATAAGGGTGTGTGGTATGAGACTTGTAGGATTGTTTGAAATTATGCAGCATAAAAATAAAGATATGGGCTGGAATAATGTGTGGAGATGTGAGTCAATTTAGTCAGTGGTGAACTTTTGACCTTGAAGCTAGACTAGCCCTTTTGTTCCCAAGAGTCTCTTTTCAACTCTCTATTGCTCTGAGACCCTGTTGGCACCAGGATATCCTGCCACCAACTGGAAGTTAGACATAGGTAGAGGAAGATGATTTTGAGTATGGGGGCAGGTCAACTAGATTTGTGTTTGAGAGTGTTGCACTCTCTGATAATCAGACTCTTACAATGTTTCAAAGATAGCATAAAATTAACAGGGTTGCCAACCCCCAAAGGAAAAAAAACTTAAGGAGACTTTTTGCAATCATAATCATTCAAATATTATTATAATTCTATAAGTTATTATAAGTTAAGTTGTTTGTAAGTGGCCAGGAGGGGACCCTTAGAGAATCCTGATAAATCAGGAGAGTTGGCAACCCCTGTTATTAATAATTACAAAAAAAGTTTCATGATACCGTATTTGCTGAAATTTTCGTTGTTTTAATTTCAGATGTCACTTTTATTACAAAATTTAAAAAGTTGAATAATTGAAGATGCAGAGGGCAGCATGCTAAGTTCGCTAGGCTCTTCCGAAATTAAAACAACATGAAAATTTGAAATATGTATTATTAATAAACGAAAATTTCAGGAAATACGGTATAAAGGTGTCCCATAGTTTAAATGACCTTATGTGTATGTGATAACATGCTACTCTTGCCTTGAAAATAGTGGAACAGGGATATGTCTTGATTGTCTTGTTTTAAGCATGAATGATTATCAATGTACAGCTGGCTTGTTAATTAACCATGAGAGTGGACCAGGTCTATTGTATGGCCATGTTGTTGTGTTGATTTTAGAATGGAGGCACTGCCAGAGAATTGGGGCAGCACCCATCATGGTTCCCCCACCTATGTTAGAACAATGGGTTGTGGTTTGTCAGTTCTCTGATGTTAGACAACAGGGATGAGGTGTCTTTGATGTTTATTGAGTGGCATAGTGCATGGCATAGTGCATGGGCATAGTGCATGGGCATAGTGCATGGGCATAGTGCATGGGCATAGTGCATGGGACAGTGCTATACAGTATCGGCAGTGTGAGAGAAGTCATGGCCCATAAGCAGGCGGCAGCAGGCGTCTCCGAAGGAGGTTACAAGTACAAGAGAATTAATTACCAACGATCTTGTGGAGCGCATGCGCGCAATGTGACGGTACGTCACAGTTTTTGAATGTTTATTTTTGCGTACTATTATGAGAGATCTCACAACCATATCCATCAGCAAAAATTTAATTGAGTCAGTTGTAATTTCTTTGTCCACGTCAACCACCTAATCCATTTCTCTTACTTACTTTTATTTTTTACACCTATTTTGGTGTGTTAATAATAATAATAATAATAATAATAATAATAATAATAATAATAATAATAATAATAATAATAATAATAATAATAATAATAATAATAATAATAATAATAATAATAATAATAATAATAATAATTATGCATGTGCGAGAGTGCATGTGTACCTACAGAGGACACACTCGCACTAAAAGCAAAGCGCAGACTTTTATTAAATTCGTGACGTATACGCGTCACATAGTTGTTTGTGTGTCAATAATAATTTTTTTTCAATTAATAATAATTTTTATTGCTGATTGCGCGCGCGATTGATGGTGTGTGACGACATCGATGCGCGCGCGACAACTAACCCTTAGGAAAGAAAGAAGAAGATGTGTAGATCCTAGGTTTTGCTAGTTCGTTGGGAACAGCCAAACGTTAGCATCTCCAGCTGGGTTATATATAAACAATAGCTTGGTAGATCACGAGCGTACAATAAAAATAGTACGGTACAGTGTTGCGCTGTGCCAGAGAGTAGCTAGGAGTTTTTTGAGCATTTGGGTCAAAGGCAGTTCCAGCTGATCTATCCTATCATGGCGATGATGGGATGTACTTTCTATTTGATGTTTGTACTAATGATAAATATTCAAGTGCTGCCAAATTGTAAGTCCTTCCATTAGCTAGATAACAGCTAACTTCTATTGCGCTATACATTAGAGGTAGTAATCGCAATGGGATAGACTTTCCTAGCTGTCAGTGCAGGTCATTGTGTCCCTTCATTAGTTTCATTTATAGTAAGGCAATGAGAACCACAATGGTTTATAGCTGGCTATCTAGCTTCATTTAATTAGCCAGGTGTTACAGTATTATAATAAATTA
The DNA here is from genome assembly GCA_964016965.1 of Diacarnus erythraeanus. Classification (NCBI taxonomy): domain Eukaryota; kingdom Metazoa; phylum Porifera; class Demospongiae; order Poecilosclerida; family Podospongiidae; genus Diacarnus; species Diacarnus erythraeanus. Next base: position 9,457,894 of record OZ024669.1, on the reverse strand, counting down.
TGGTTTAAGTCATTGTTACAACTAATAAAACAGCCCATGCAAATGTCACTTGCCCAGTAGTCACATTTAGCTACAGAGAGATGGCAGGGCTTAGCAAATACTTTAAGCCCAACAAACCTCTACCTACCACAGAAGAACTGGAGACAGGGATTGTTAAAGCACTGGAAGCTGAAAATGATAACCAGTAGCAGTAACTGAATATTATCAATCACTTGGACAATTAATTAATCTGGACTAGAATAGCATAATAATAATTACAGAATAACAGTACAACTATAGCATCAAAGTGATAGTACAGTGTGAAACAAATGTCATAAAGCAGGTTTGATACACAACAGTACAAGATAGCAGAGGGCAAAAGATATCATAATATTGTAATCATGTTTATTATTATGTGGCAATTAGGAAAATTTTCCTAGCTATGATGTACTAAATAGCTATCAGACTATGTGATAGTAGATAGTGTAAATATTATTACTTAAGTGTTATGTGTTTGTGTACCTGGGTAAACAATCAATGGACAAGTTTGTCTTGTTTGTGTGCTTGTGATACCTGTTTTGTGTGTGGAGGCTATAAAAGTTGGACTTTGTCATGTTAGGAGGGAGTTAGGACTGCTATTTTCTGTCATACACTACACTGTTGATTCATGCCTATTTGTCTGTCATCACAAGAAATCTTTGGCTACATAAAATAAATCACTGTGTTACCTGGACGAGGGCCTGTGTGGTGTTTGATCCCTTACACTATGTAGCTAGATAATCTATTTACAAAGCTGTATTCAAACTCTTCTTACACTACATTACTCTAGCCTCGTTCCCAGGCCCTCTGCTCGCCTCCCGTAAAATAATGCGGGACTGAAAAAAATGCGAAGTTAAGCGAGCAGAGGGCCGGGCCTGGTAAAACTTATCACGTGAGGGTAGAAAGGCGGTCGGTGTAGAAAGGACTTAATTGGAGCGTGGGCATACTCAAGGAAGAACGATGACATGCCCACGCAATCACAGCACTGTCCAGAGAGTAGACAGAGCTGCGTTTCCTATCTTACCTACAGGTAGGGCTACAGGGATATTGGTAGAAAAGATTAGCTAGCTATCTATAACTATGAATTTATGTTAGACCTAGCTAGCTAACTATGAACTACTATTAAGTAGATGATAGAGGTTAGAGATCTGCATTAGACGGCATCTCCTATCTTACCTGCACTGTGCAGAGTTGCAGTACTACAGGGATTTTGACTAGCTTAACTGCAACTTACAGCTAGCCTAGATGACTACTTCGGTAGATAGTGAACTAGCTATGTAGTATGTAGTAGCCTTTATTAAAGAGGCTCAATGCGTGGGTTTTATGTGACGTCCATAGGACTCCGCCCCCGCATGCAATAGTAGCGACTTTGCTCACGTGATAAGTTTTACCAGGCCTTCCGCTACCTTAACTTCGCATGTTTTTTTCTACAAGCTAAGTGGAAGGCCTGGGGACAAGGCTAACATTACTCTTGAATGACTCATGGAACTATAGCTTGAACAGCACATTCCATATATTTAGCACATTAAGTTACTTCATCAATGAGAGCACATAACGTAACAGACCAAGAAGTTTATTTATAGTGGCTTGCTTAGCTCTCCAATAAATTGGCTATTAGCTATCTTTTTGATTTGTACTCAGCAAAACCATTGTACGTTAAATAGAAACTCAAAGTTTCCTCCTATCTCAAAGGTTAATATATTGCACACCATGTTGTAGTCTACATTGGTTGCACTGGTGCACTAACTCCACCAATATTTTTGAAGCTGCCATTAATTTTTATAATAGAATAATTATGGTATATAATTATTAGCTAATGTCATTCATAGAGGGATAAGTTTTTAAATATCCATTGTGGAAATGTTATTAGCTACAACATTCTGTGTTTTTTGTCATTATGACATCAAGAATATTATTATTACATAGCTATATAGTTGTCAAATCGAACTGAGATAGAAACCCAGAGTAAATAAACAACAACATGTAGTATACAGGGCTTCTTCTATCTATCCTTCAAAATAACCTCCTTAAAATCCTTCACTTTCCCACTATAGGGCGGCATCTCTTAACTTCTGCCTCATCTTCAACAAAGAAGCATGATATAGACCTTGGGTTCCATGTGTATACTGCTCACATGATCTCTACCCCAAATTGACAGAATGAAGGACTACTTTACTAAGGCTAGCTAGCTAACCAGTAAATGAGAAACCAATAAGGCATAATTTAAACAGATGCAGAAAAAGCAAATTATTTGCACTACATTGTAGTCAGTAATGTATGTTTTGATGAATAATGAAAGACATGTAGGTTAGAACAAAATAATTATCAGACTGAGCAGAAGTAATAAAAATCAAATGACTATCATCTTCCATTATGTTTTACTCCCATGTTTTATGTGGGGGGAAGAGGTTAGGAAGATATGTCCATATATCACTAAGAACATGTTCAGTCCTAAGGAAAACATGGTGGAGAAAATGTTTTCTCTCTCACACATGAAACACATGAAGGAATAAACTTTAAAGTTAAACTTGCAATGTAGCAATGCACACCACATACAGTGTTAGAGTGAAATGACACAATGCCAACCTTTTCATCATATCAGGACAGTCCTGTTATTTTACACTGTCAGGATGTGAGGTGCATTAGTTTTCTATGACAGGATTTGTGGATAGCTATTTGAGACTGAAAGTGGTGTGAGGAAAATTTATACTTCATTTAGCATTATAAAATAATATTATAGATGCAATAACCATAGATGGTATTATTTATATATAGATGCAGTGACTGTAGTTCCTCCCTCCATTACTGCTTGTCTTGGACAAACAGTGCTGACATTCAATTGCACTGTGAATGCTAACATTGTGAGATGGAATGTGTTTACTCCTGTTCGTAATTACACAAACCTTCGTGTGCCTGTGGTGGATGGTGATGTGGTGACTTCTGAAGTTACTCGAACTCTAAACCCATTAGAAGTTGTGTCTTCCTTGACAATCACCGTAACAGCTGAACTTAATGGGAGTGAGGTACAATGCTTTACAGTAATAAGTGAAGGAATTATAATGGATTCTGGATTCATTCACATTGCAGGTAATATTAGTATAGGTGGAAAGTGTGAGACCACAACCAAGTAATACATTTCCTATAGATTAATTGTTCATGTTGTATAATATTGTCTATAGGACCTGTATTCACTTAATTTAGGAGAGGATAGCTGACTCGACTGTTGTAGACTAATTTGACCCCAAAGAACAACATGTGATAATATGCGCGAAAGTCTCTATCCAGGGTGAAATGCCTGAAACTGACCACCCCCCCCTTCCACTGAAGCTACAGACTTCCAGAATGGGAATGTTGAGGGAGGGGGAGGGAAGGTCATAAAGAGTACAAAATGGATATTTCATGGAGTAAATAGCTATTTAAAAGTGTAAAGTGTATTATACTAGAGAAAATGGCCAAAAACACTATATGCTTAGAGACCATTTTTAGCCATTATTACTTTTTTAAATTTCAAGCATTAAAAAGTGTTAAACGTTCATTCAGCTATCGGGTTTTGGCAGCAATCACCTCCCTTGCATTTACAATACTTGCCACATTTGATTCCAGCTACTCTGCATTCTTTCAAGCACACTTGCCACATGTGCAAAGCTGAACAGTTCTCAGTGTAAGCTTTATTCTCTGTGTCTTTACCTAGAGCTGATGGATCCTCTGTTCTTCCAGAGCCAAAGCAGGCATGTGTACAAGTACAGGCAGGTGCAGGCACTGATCCAGAAAAAAAAAAAAAAAAAAAAACACAGCAGTTGCAGACACTAGTCCATGTACTTAACACATTTGATGCAATGGTTTTAGCTATTTACTTCATGAAAATTAGACATTTTACACTCTTCTATGACCCACTAAACATGGCCATTTTGTCACCTTAGGAAGTCTGTAGCTTCAGTGATATTGTCTGCTTTCCTAGATAGAGAGTTATTGATAGCTACTTTGGTTTAAATGGGTCCCTATATTTTGTATAATAGTATTCATTGTAAGATCTATAATAAGTATGATGTCATATACAGCATCCTATGAAATATTATTTCCTATTTACAAAGTAAATAGATTGAATTACAGTTCCTCCAGGTCCCATTGAATTGAGAGCTCCTGATGTCTCAGATGTGGTGTTTGGCAGCACTACTATTACATCCATTACTATATCCTGGACACCACTGGAACTGGAGGGTGTGGACTACAACACTTCCATCACTCCAACTATTCCATTCCAAACAGCTTCAAACACTAGCATAGTCATCCGGGATGTCTCCTACAATACCCAGTACAACATCACTATAGTGGCCTCCAACTGTGTTGGCTCTTCCATGGACACCATCTCTATTAACTATAGTGAGTCATCTATAGTGAAACAGTATTATTCATTATTGGATGTAGCATACTATATCATCTCCATGTATAAACTCATCAATCTCTAATGTCCCTCCTCACACCTAACACTGTGTTATGATGTCACAATAATCTCTATCTCATTGCTCATGCACACTAGTATTAGTTTACATAACATTTAATCATAGGCGGAGGAATAGGGGGGGAGGCAGAGGGGCAGTTGCCCCCACAAAAAAGATAATGGGAAGCATTGCCCCCCCCCCCCCCCCTCCTAAAAAAATTGACTGGATAGCCATAATCCATGCCTAGTAGCTATTATAACGGTGAAACAACAAACATGAAACCACAATGAAAATATCAGAATGTGCCACACGCATAGCATTTGCTGACCAAATTGTATTATAACTGGCTAGCTACCCAATTGTAACACTCCCATCCCCCAAAAGCAAAAATGCTTCCTCCACCTATGTCATTTTGTTAACTCTGAATTCAGTTGAGCTAGCTATAGATGCATGTGTATGTCCTGGTGAAGAGACAAGGCATTGTTATAACCTATATGCACTGCAAGTGTATATACCTGATTTTTAAACATTCTTCTAAGAAGCAGATTTCATCCTTATTCCTTCATTAAGTATACCAAATGGTATGTTTTTCACTGGCTATTGGTCTTTTGTTACTGTTACTACTAGAAATTCAGTGGGTGGGATTGTGCACTTATATATAGTCATTATTGGAAGTACTTAGCTATAACTATTATATTAAAGGGTCATGATACATATGAAGCCTACATTGTGTTTAATTACTCTATTAGGTGAGTGTAGTAGACCTCCAGTGTCTGCTGAAGGTGTGGTGATACGTAACTACACTACAACATTTGAGGGGTCATCCATCACTTTCACTTGTGAGGAAGGTTTGTTTCCAAATGACACCATCACAGCTACTTGTACTGGAGAAGGATACTGGAGTCCAGACCCTGCTACATACATGTGTATCAATATCACTGGTACCACAACTGGTACTACTACTAACACCATCACTACAGATTCCTCTGGTACTACTACTAACACCACTACTACAGATTCCTCTGGTACTACCATTAACACTATAAAATATTAGCACTAGTAATAATATATCACTAGCCAGTATACCCGAAGAAATTTCTTCGGCTTATTGATTTTTTTCACTCCTCCTGGACTGTGATCCTAAACTTTATGCTGACCTGTTGGCTATGCAAAAGTCTCCCTATTAGTTGATCACAGTGCCTTGACAAAGCTACTATAATAATTACTATAGTATGCATGCATTGAGCAAGTTTGTGATTTTAATTGGCTATAGTAGCTACATTATAATATATTATTATTATAATGTTTAGTGTCACAGTATTCCCGCCTCTGATTCCCTGTTGATTTGTCTTTAACACTTTCTTTACCTTTACCACTGCCATAGCCCTAGCCCTTGAAAATGCCACATAGAGCTGACCATGAGATAAATTCCCACCTTCTCAAAGGTCTGTCCTTGTGCCTTGTTGATTGCCATGGAGTAGGCCAGTCATAAGGGTCCTTTCCAGGACAAATGGTAGATTGATGTCACTTAGTGCCAGCTTAATCCTTGGAATGAGAATTATATCTCCCCTGTTTTTTGCCATTAAGAATTGTTGCTTCTGGTGCTGGTTGGTGACTTTAAGTCTTGTACCATTGTATAGTCCTTGCCTCAATGATAGATTTCTCAGCATCATCACCATTCCTTCAAATGCTCTTTGAGTGGAGATTGATAGTTGCTCAGTGATGGCAAGCTGGCTTATCATTGTGGCAGCAGTTGAGAGCTTCACCCTCAAATCTCAAGGCTTGGCAGTATGGACAAAGCGTAATCATAGGCCCCATGTAGCAATTCTCTCTCTTATAGCTTCCTCTCTTTCAGCTTCAGCTCTCCTTCTCTGTCTATGTCTTGCTTGAGAATCCATGCTCACTGATGCATGCCTACTGTGCTAATGAACTCCTTAGGTGCTAACTAACTGCTTACCTCATAATTTTTAAAATCCACAGTGCCATGTGAAGAAAAAAAATAAATAAAAGGAAGAAAAAAAAAAGAAGTAGAAGAAGAAAGAAAAAAAGGTTAAAAACAAAACAAAGGGAAAGGTATAAAATAAGAAAAGATGAAGAAGAAAAAGAAGGGAAAAAAGGGGGTGCCCTGGGATTGAACCTGGTACCTTTGGAATGGCGTGACGCACACACACGTTAGGGTATTATTATAATACTAGCCAGTACCCGCAGAAATTTCTGTGGCTTGTTGATTTTTTCTCTCTCTCTCCTGGAAAAACTTTTTGCTGACCTGTTGGCTATGCAATTTACCACACAAAACTCAGTACTGTCAGCAGCATCACCATTGAATCCACCTTCAAATGCTCTTTTGAGTGGAGATTGATAGTTGCCCATTGAAGAAGAAGAAAGAAAGAAAAAGAAATAAAACAAATAATTAATAAAGAAAAGAAAAAAAAGGAAAAAAATGTAGGTGCCTGTCCCGGGATCGAACCCGGTACCTTTGGTACCGCGTGACGAACACACGAACAAGGGTATTATTATATAGATAGATAGATAGATAGATACTACAGCTGAAGATAGTTATTGTTATAGTCACTTTATGCAACATAATAATATTATGATGAAGACAGATTTGCTATCATCTACAATTGTTTGTAAATAACATCAGTAAAGTTTCATTTTGTAATGGTTTATCTTATAGGTTATCAGTGATTGTTATAGAGTAGACTTCAGAAAAGACGTTTCATGAACTTGTCTTTAATAGACCTTGTATAAAATTAATATATATAGCTATGTCACAGATTATCTACTATGTCACAGACACAGTCTACTATAGCTATATTAAAAAATGACTGATGTTTATGTTACAACAATATATGGGCATGTAGCAACTATGATTCTATGACCATTAGATTTCTCTGAAAGTATTTTTAATCCTAGACTAAGATCAGTAAACAAAGGTTAGGAAAAAATATCTGCAAAATTTGTTAATGAGATTAAATGTGTCACATATAATTATTGAGCTATTGATAACTAATCTCTCTTGTGTGTGTAACATAACAAGAGAGAGGAAAATTTATGTGGGGAATGATTAATTTTATCACAGGGGTGTAGACAACTTTTTAAGACTGGAGGGACTAATAAGGTAAAAGATCAAAGAGCTGCAATTTGGCTCAAGAGGGAGGGTGCGGGAGGGGGATATGCCCCCTCCTGCATGAAGTGCAGAAGCAAATTTTTTTTTTCAAAATCCAAGAGGTGTAAAAGAGCAAATTAGAGTAATATTCAAATAATTTTTAATATGTACAGAAGGATATTATTTCATTGAAGATAGTGGATTTTGTACTGAAACATCTTGCCTTCAACATCACTTTCAAGCTAGTAAAACTATAATACCATCTTTATTCTAATACAACGCATGGAAAATAAATAATTACAACCTGCTTGGGTTATATAATTACATTCATTAAAAAATTCTATTTCTTACGTTAGATTGGATAATGCTAGTACAGGAGTTATTTCTTATTATGGTACAAAGAGTATACAAACACATCAGTCCTATAGTCCTAGACCACTGTTAGAAGTTTTTAACAAGTTCCCAGAAACAGCTATGTAGACAGGGATGGGCCTTGGGCCACACAATGCACACATGCACTTGGAGAACAAGTTCCTGGAATAATTATGTTAAATTAGATTCATGCCCAAAACTAACAGCTAACTTGCTGTCAATTGGATCCATTAATTAATTCCAAGAATTGAATTTCTTCAGATAGATAGATTGGATCATTCGAATAAAGAGGGTATTTTAAAATACCCCCCCCCCCCTGTCTACACCCCTGTATCATAACTTCCTGCATGAATGTCCATGAGATAAAGTATTTGGAGAAGTTTATAGGTTAATAGAATAATTAGATTCACCCTTATGTGGAGATAACAGGGTACAAAGAATAGTATGATCTACAGGGAGAGGAAAGAGTTTTGTTTTGGAGTAAAACTTCATGATTCACTATTCATTGTTTGTACAGAAGTTTGCTAACTGTTCATTTATCTTAACATGAAATGTAGGAAGAGGGGAGGATATCCATTCCTTTATGTCCTGTCAACCCTACATAGGGAGTGTAGCACTCCCTAACTGTGTATAAATAGCCAACTATTACACACTGTCATACATCCATTGTAATTTCTCCCATTTATAATAAGGCTAAATTAAATTTGTAAGGAGCTAGGTATTGGCCACATCCAACATATATACATAATATATTATTCTTATGTGTGCAGGTTCACCTTCTGACTGTGTTGTTACAGCAGTGATGAGTGGTGTCCTGTTCTTTATTGTTGGATTGGTTGGTGGGTTAGCTGGTGGTGGTCTAGTTGTATATTGCTGTGTCAAGTGGCAGAGTAAACACCACCCTCCACCCAGTCAACCTGTTCCACTCTATGAGGAGATAGTCACCTCTACTGTTAAGGGTGAAATGGAACTCCAACTCAGGGACAATGTGGCATATGGACAAGTTAGATAACTGGAAAATAGTATAAGATAACTAACTAGCTACAGTTAAACCCTGTGTCTGTGTCTGGTCATCATAATTATGTCAATTAATGATTGTGATAACCTTGGACTCGGCTATCTGCACGCTTGAAAGTAGCTCAGTTATCTTTTGCACAATTTTCTAATACAGCACAACTCACAACTGACACAACTCAACGTAACTAACAATCATGCACAATGAATAAGGTTAAAAAGTAAAATAACAGGATATATAAATAACCACAGATCAATTATACCAATAACTAATAATAATAGCTATTAATATTATGCAATCTACCACACTTCCCCCTCCCAAGATATAATGAAATTTTTACCTGCTGTATCTGTCTGGAGGTTTCCGAATTCTAGTTGATCTACGAGGTTGAGAAACAGAAGGATGAGAGGGTGAATTTGCCTGTGGCACTGGTGCTGTGGTTGACTGTTCATCAGTCTCGAGACTAGGAATATCAATATCTGCTGAACAGCTATCTTCAGTTTCAGGGTTCTCACTAACTTCCATAGTAGTAAAGTATCAACTCCTCTATGTCTGATACCATCCACATGTCTATGCACAGCAACACCATTGTTTAGTTCAATTTGATATGAGAGAGGTCCTGTAACTTTAATAATAATATCCAGATAACCACTTTGGAAGTCCTGAAAAATTTTTAGCATAAACATTGTCTCCAAGTGTAAATGCTCTTAATGGTTTTGCACCATCATGGCATGCTTTCTGATGTGCTTGTTGTTTTTCAACTTTAGCTGGTATATCCAGGTAAAGTAGGTCCCACGAGATCGTAACCTATGGCTCATCAACAGTTCAGCTGGAGGAATACCTGTAGTGCTGTGTGGGGTAATCCTGTAGTTAAATAGATATTTAGATAGTCGTTCTTGCACTGATTCACCTTTGATCCGTTTAATTCCTTGCTTGAAAGATTGTACAGCACATTCTGCCAATCCATTAGTAGAAGGATGGTAGGGGGCAGAGTAAATATGTTTTTGACATAAATACTTGGAATTCCTGACTCGTAAATGAAGGACCATTGTCTGTGACGACTTTTCTTGGTAAACCATGGGTGGCAAATATAGCTCTCAATTTCTCAATTGTTTGTGATGAGGTTATTGATCTGCACATCCATCCACTTTGAATGAGCATCTACTAGAACTAGGTACATGTGTCCTAAGAATGGTCCAGCAAAATCTAGATGCAAACGGCTCCATGGCTCTGAAGGCCACTCCCAGGGGTGGAGTGGGGCTGCAGGAGGTGATGCTCTACTCTCCTGACATGTACTACATGACTTAACCAGGTTTTCAATTTCAGCATCCCTACCTAGCCACCAGACATATGATCTTCCTAAAGCTTTCATCTTGCTGGATCCTTGATGTGTGTCATGTAACTCAGATATCATCATGCTACAGCCTTGTGGAGGAATGACTACCCTAGATCCCCATAAAATACATCCATCCATAACACTTAACTCCTGTTTTCATGATGTGTATGGCTTGAACTCTGGGCCACCCAACCATGAGGTATCTACAAAGTTTTGAGAGAATGGGATCCCTGTTAGTCCATTCCTTTATTTGCCTAGCATTGAATTTTGTGGTCGAGAGATGATTGATTAGATGAACCAACTCTCCAGGTAAACAATCAGTAGTAGTTATACGTCTTGGAAGTCTACTCAAGGCATCAGCATTGCCTAGCGTCTTGCCAGACTTGTAACATATCTGTTACTGGTAGGCTGCCAGTGTCAGTGCCCATCTCTGAATCCTTGCTGACGCAAACTGTGGAATACCTTTCGATTCTGAGAACAAGTAAGAAAGTGGTTTGTGGTCAGACTCTATTATAAACTGTCTCCCGTACAAGTAGTTATGGAAATGGGGGTGAATATGTATCTACTGAGTTCAATAACTACTTGCAGTCTGAGGGCATACATCATGAGTATATACAGTTCCAAAAACACCTGAACAGAATGGCATTGCTGAACGCATGAATTGTACCATAATTGAGACTGTTCGTTCTATGCTTGTTGATGCCAACTTGCCTCATAGTTTTTAAGCAGAAGCTGTGTCTACAGCAGTTTACTTGCGTAACCGAAGTCCAACTATAACCCTAGCCCTAGCCCTACATTAACTGCCAAAGAGCTCTTGCACAATGGTTTAGCTAAGAAGAGGTTGTAGTAAAATAAGCTGTTATGAGTTCAGCTAAGGGGCTACATCTACATTTTTCTTGCCAAAAAAGCAGTAAACAGGGGGAAAAAATTTTAAATGTGTATGTACAGAGTTTCCAGTAAGCATTTTCTTGCAGCCAACAAACTCACACATTAACTGCCTACTTTACTACAACCTCTTCTTAGCTTTATACAGTTAAACCATTGTGCAAAAGCTCTTTGGCAGTTAATGTAGGGATTTGTTGGCTGCAAGAAAATGTTTACTGGCAACCCTACATACCCATTTTTATTTAGGATAAATTTTTTTTCCTATTATTATAGCTATGACTCGACTGTAGCTGTACGTGCGTGCGATCGCGAGTATTAATAATATTATCGCATGACATAAAGGTGAGTGTACGTGTGACCACGTGAAAAGACTAGACTGTATAATTATTATTATTATTATTATTATTATTATTATTATACTATTATAATACTGTTGTTTTATCTATATCGATGCAGGATACCCTTCTGTCCTAACCCGGCCCCGGCCCCGGGCCCCCCTCACGGATGTTTCAATTAACGCAGTGGCTACGATGCCGGTCCTGGTTCTGTAAAGGGATTGACTAAATTCACATAGATTCATGTCATTACGTAATTTTCCTGGGGGTCAAATATTATGGCTGCGTGTGCGGTGTGCAGCTGCCTAGAGCGCGCCACAGATAGGGTCTGCAACACAAAAAATGAAGATTCAAGAATCCAATTCTCCACAGTTCCAACAATATGAACTCATTAGGTGAATGTCAAATCCAACACAAATTTGTACCCTGCAGCTCCGCAGGCTAAAAAATTAGTTCCAGCTTTTCGCGTAATTAGATTGAGGTCCACCCTCCAAAATATAAAAAATCTTATCTTGGTCTAAATGATGCCCAGTGCTTCTCCTGTCCACTGGCTGTCTGTGTAAGTGTTAAATAGTGATGCTTTGGCGTGCTAAGTAAAGCTAAATCCCTTGTACTTTGGTCAGTCATCCAAAAGCGGGCAATTTCTGTGGTTTGTATGGGCCCAATTTTTCTGTAGAGCAAGGTAGTTTTCCCCTCGCATCATTTATAGTTAGGGGGAGGCCTTGCTTGTGCGTGACCATAGTTAGAGCCGGGTCTATTGTTTTTTGCCATCAGAGATGCAAGTGCAAAGCAGTGTAAGGCACGCTGAGGTAATCTTTGATGGATTCTAGAGTTGCTAGAACTGTATCCTGATGGCTAATAGATGGAACATGCTGTAAACTTATGTCTACTTGGAAATATAGGTTGGGAGTTTAGGCAGGAAATTGCTGTCTCATGGCCACTAGAACAAGATCAGGTAAAGAAGCGTCCTAACCATTAAAATCTAACTCACCAATACCTTTTGCATGATGTAGGTGATAGAACACCTACATACGGTGAATTGATTGACCTTCTTGACGATCCCGAAAAGAATTGTTCATTGAGTGATAATGTGTCGGACATCCTTTACTCCAAATTCAAAGATACCTATCCTGGAATAAGCATTGGACGTTGCAAACGATTTCATGCAACTGTGATGCGCATTGCTGCTCCAACGAGGTCATCATTAAGGGGTCCCAGTAAGCTCTGTGGTTCGCCGCTCACATGCTATCGAAAAAAGAAGTGGATTCCTCGTATCCGAAACCCGGGTAAGCAATTCTTAGCAGTTATTAACAGGATTTTTTTAGAAAATGAATTTGGAGGGGAGGGGGGAGGAATAGGGGCAGGTTGTTGAACTTGAATCTAGTTCACACTGTTGTCTATTTCAGGAGGCAACACTATTTCAGGGGGTTCCCTCCCTCCCTAACCTGGATGATAGACCCTTTCCCCCTAATCCTACAGGTCCACCTGACAGAGTTCCATTCCCTGATGAACTTTATTATTACGGTCTGAATGAGAAGTTACTGGCCAAAGTTTTCCATTATGTGCAAGCTCAAAAGAAGGGTTCTCTTCCTTGGAGCGTACGAGGAGTTCCCAGCATGTTGTTTTATCAGCAGTTGCATCGCTACATGAAGAAATGGCCTCTAAGTTCCTCTTCAACAAAGACGGCAATTGGAAAGTTGAAAGATCAGAAAAGAGCTGAACAAAGGAGAGATAAGCTTATTCAAGTGCATACACAAAGACAGGCACTTCTTCAAAGAGCACAGGTAGAAAAAGATAAGCTCTTAGAGGAGCATCTGATTACATCAGAAGAACTACATCAATCTATTTCAGACATTGATAAGGAGCAGATCAGTATCTCCAAGAAGAAGAAAAAAATTACTTTTGTTGAAAACCCAAGTGAATATAAGAAAGAAGTTACTTAAAGAAAAAATTCAAATTACTTTTAGTCAGTCCCGAAAACAACTTCCAATCAATGACCTTGTTAAGGAATTGGCTGAACATATAGCTGCAAACAGCTTGCCTCCAGAATACTCAGCTTTGATCAGTAACCCTTTTTTATTAGTTGGCAAATCCATTAGTCACAAGTTTGAACTGGAAGAGACATGTGAAGAGAAATGGTACAGATTAGTGACTAAACTATATGAAATAGCATATGACGAAGAAGATGAGTCATGTCATTTTGATTTGACACAGGACTTGATAATGGGCAACTTACAAATCATGTAATGTATACATAATTATAACTTGGCTAACTTCTCAGCTACCATTATATAATGGTTCTGGCCTGATCTATAACTGATGCTTCCTCTCATAAGAAGCACGTCACATTAGGATAGACATTATACCCTGGAACTTTGCTTCACTGTCCTGTGCAATGACTGTGCATTATCTAACCACAGTACTACAAATTGTATCTTCTAGTGGGTGGTTTGTTTCATGTGAGCATGCATAACAACTAACTACAGGGTTGTGCAGAATATCCTTGCAACAATAAGTACAAAGCAGGAGTATGGCAACAAGTGGTTAGTAACAATGCAATAGGTAGAAGTTAAGCGATAACTTCCATGAATGAAACATGAAAGCAACCCTGTCCTCCCTTCACACAATGGAATGTATTGGGTGGAGGTGTAATACTATGAAAATTAGAACTGTTCCATACAACGTACTGACCAACAAATATTCTTATTACTTGCTTAGCAAGTCAAAAATCAATAGCAACAACCAAGTAATGAACTACTGACAGCTATAGATCATCCATTATCGTATAATAATATACTCTTCATAATGCTTTCTAAAGTTTGATGTGCATGGTCTAATTCTCTTTTCATCATATTGAAATTTATGGTCAACTTCTGCACACATTCACTACATTGCTTGACTTCCTTTTGCAAGGCTTTTACTTCAGTATCTTCCAAGCCGTACTTCATTGTTGCAGAGGGAGATTGTTTTGACCCAACAGTTCGCTCAATAAATCGGTAAGCATTGTCAGGCTGATAACCTTTATCCTGCAAATTCTTATCGATGGCGATGTAAACCTTTCCAATTGCCGTCTTTGTTGAAGAGGAACTTAGAGGCCATTTCTTCATGTAGCGATACAACTGCTGATAAAACAACATGCTGGGAACTCCTCGTACGCTCCAAGGAAGAGAACCCTTCTTTTGAGCTTGCACATAATGGAAAACTTTGGCCAGTAACTTCTCATTCAGACCGTAATAATAAAGTTCATCAGGGAATGGAACTCTGTCAGGTGGACCTGTAGGATTAGGGGGAAAGGGTCTATCATCCAGGTTAGGGAGGGAGGGAACCCCCTGAAATAGTGTTGCCTCCTGAAATAGACAACAGTGTGAACTAGATTCAAGTTCAACAACCTGCCCCTATTCCTCCCCCCTCCCCTCCAAATTCAATTTCTAAAAAAAATCTTGTTAATAACTGCTGAGAATTGCTTACCCGGGTTTCGGATACGAGGAATCCACTTCTTTTTTCGATAGCATGTGAGCGGCGAACCACAGAGCTTACTGGGACCCCTTAATGATGACCTCGTTGGAGCAGCAATGCGCATCACAGTTGCATGAAATCGTTTGCAACGTCCAATGCTTATTCCAGGATAGGTATCTTTGAATTTGGAGTAAAGGATGTCCGACACATTATCACTCAATGAACAATTCTTTTTGGGATCGTCAAGAAGGTCAATCAATTCACCGTATGTAGGTGTTCTATCACCTACATCATGCAAAAGGTATTGGTGAGTTAGATTTTAATGGTTAGGACGCTTCTTTACCTGATCTTGTTCTAGTGGCCATGAGACAGCAATTTCCTGCCTAAACTCCCAACCTATATTTCCAAGTAGACATAAGTTTACAGCATGTTCCATCTATTAGCCATCAGGATACAGTTCTAGCAACTCTAGAATCCATCAAAGATTACCTCAGCGTGCCTTACACTGCTTTGCACTTGCATCTCTGATGGCAAAAAACAATAGACCCGGCTCTAACTATGGTCACGCACAAGCAAGGCCTCCCCCTAACTATAAATGATGCGAGGGGAAAACTACCTTGCTCTGCAGGAAAATTGGGCCCATACAAACCACAGAAATTGCCCGCTTTTGGATAACTGACCAAAGTACAAGGGATTTAGCTCTACTTAGCACGCCAAAGCATCACTATTTAACACTTACACACACAGCCAATGGACAGAAGAAGCACTGGGCATCATTTAGACCAAGATAAGATTTTTTATATTTTGGAGGGTGGACCTCAATCTAATTACGCGAAAAGCTGGAACTAATTTTTTAGCCTGCGGAGCTGAAGAAGACTGCAGGGTACAAATTTGTGTTGGATTTGACATTCACCTAATGAGTTCATATTGTTGGAACTGTGGAGAATTGGATTCTTGAATCTTCATTTTTTGTGTTGCAGACCCTACCACAGATATAGATGTAGAGAGCTAGCATAGCCGGACCTTGATTACGATGGAAGCTGGTAGCAGTGCTAGATATCTTAAATGGGCTCATGGCTTGAGTCCCATTTCTGGTGGTTTATACTATGAAGGAGTTGTGGATGATTTAAGTATAACTCTTGACATCCACAAGCGAGATACTGTGACTACATTTGGCATTAGAACATCTTATCGTAAAAAAACCCCCTTTGCAGCAGATAAGGAGAACGTTCCAAAGGTAATAAATCCCAATCAAATAGTGTGACATGTATAACCAGATGTGCATGCATGTACAGTAATGTAGGGGGCTCCAAATGGAGATAGGCATGCATGTCAAGGCAGTTTCTGGAGCCATTTAAGTGATCTATTTGGTTGTTTTTTTTCTATCACCACATGTAATTGTAGATTTGTTTCCACACCAGACTCACATAACGACAATATAATTATTATAACCTCTTTTTGTTATCTACTATAATAATGTGTCATACAGACTCTAAAGCCCAGGTCAAGGATATTATGGTCGCATAAAATCAGACAGAAGGTGTTTGAATTCAACAATATACCATTCTCCATGGTCGCATAAAATCGGACAGAAGGTGTTTGAATTCAACAATATACCATTCTCCATGGGTGAAGTGCGGTTTTTTGACTGTCAGTTTGGGCAGGATTATAAGTGTAAGAGTCGTATGAAGCAGCTCAGAGGTGGTCGTGTATGTTTACAAACTACCCAGAAAAAAGGTTGTCCTGCCAATATTACTATACGAGAATTTATTCTTTATCCTGATTACAAAATTGTTCCAACTTCTGATATGAGCAAAAATCATATACAATGTCTCAAGAAAACCTCACTACATGACCTACAGCTAGCTCAAGATAGCAGAACTGATATCAAGACTATTTCAAAGTATTATGTGTGCCTTCCATCCGAAGAAGCCCACCACAATGTACATTCCACAAAAGGTCCAATGTCTTTGGCTCAAAGAATCCACCCAGTATTGATTCAAAGGATTCATGAACTTTGTTGCTGAGGGGGTTACTGAAACAAATGAAGTTAAACGATCACTCAGGGTGTATATAAAACATCTTAATACAGATGACATTATTAACCCAAATGACAGATCCTACAACCCCACAGATAAAGATATCAGCAATCATGTATACATTGCCAAAATGAAACTACAACTATCAAGCTTGGATCAAGAAAATGCTTATATGAAGATAGAAGCATGGAAAAAGTTGAACCCTCAAGCAAGCTTCTTTTTCAGACCATATAAAGAAGAATGTATTGGTGATTATGAACAGGAAAATACAGTACAGCTGCCATCCAATACTCTTCTTTACATACATCAGGAGAAATGGCAACATGATTTGCTTGTTAAATATGGAAATATCATGTCTTTATTGGATGCCACATATAAAACAACGAAGTATGAATTACCTCTTTTTTTCCTTTGTGTCAAGACAAATGTTGGGTACATAGTTGTTGCAGATTTCATTATCCAGGGTGAAACATCAGAGAAAATACAGGAAGCATTAGATATTCTCAAGTCCTGGAACCCCCAGTGGCAACCCAACTTTTTTATGACTGACTTTTCTGAAGCAGAGATACAAGCCATAACAGTATCATTTCCTTCCACCACAATATATATATATGTGACTTTCATCGTGAACAGGCATGGGAAAGATGGGTGAAAGATCATCATCATAAAGTTGCTCAAAATGATCAAGATACATTACTTACTCTTCTTCGTAACTGTGCAAGTGCTCCTCCAGCTGGTGTTTATGATAGCTTATCTCGTGATCACCATTATCAGAGAGCAGCGGAAAGCTCAAGGATTCTCTGCTATGGAAAGAGAATGAAAAGTTAAGAGAGTGGTTAAATACTACTTGGCTTCCAACATCAAGAGTAAGTCTGTGTTGAGTCAAAATCATGCATTGTTGGTACTTCTGTCCAATTTGTGAGGTGGGAGTAGAAATTATGTCAGATGTATGTTGTGCTAGCATGATCATGCACTATTTTGAACATGTTATTAGTATTATGGAAAAGCATTATACATACATGTAGCTCCATACATGTGGAAGAGTCATTCAATTATATTCTAATAGCAGCAACTTTACAGCTTTTGTATATTATATCTTTAGCATTGGGCAAGATGTTTCCGGGATGGCACTTATCATCATGCTATTAACACTAATAATGGTGTTGAGACACAAAACAAAGCACTATAATATACATATCTCCCAAGGAGAAGGACAACTACATTTTCTGGAATTATTACTCTCCTGAATGAAGATTATTTTCCTGACTGCTATCGGAAGTATGTCTTCCTTAATTTCAAGCAGTTAGTCAGATAAATACAGGCTATATAGTGATGTTGTTCAACATACCTTCAGGAAAGACCTAAACAAGTAATCATACATTGCCTAGACCGAAAAGTTAACAGTGCTAAGTTTGATATCAGTGATGTTATTGAAGCTAACACTGAACTGGGAAGGTTTACAATTTCTGGTTCAATGGGACATTTATACAAGCTTAATTTTGGTAATGTTGGTATGCCTCCTGAGTGTTCATGTCCAAATTGGAACAAACTTCCCGATCATTACCTTAATGGACCTTACATGAGTAGTGATCAGATAACTATAAATACCTTTTTTGACACTTGCAACTCACATGATAGTTCCTCAGAACAAACTACATTCCATGATGATATTCCATCACAAATGGACAACATTCCTAAGAAGGTACGTATATCTTATTAAAAAGTGTAATGTAAGAATTTATTGTTTATCACTTGCAGGCATTAAGTGTGTCTCATGCAGCTATGAATTTAAGAATTACCTTGGAAGGGTTAAAAACCCTTTCATTTAACTGTCAAGATTCTGACCTTCTGGTGTCAATAAATGCTGATGTGAAAAAGATTCTGGAAAGGTTCAAGAATCAATTACCAACTTCTGAAGGATTAATTCTGAGGCCATGTGCTGCAGTTCGAGCAAGACGTGCACTAATCAAAGCTAGAAGGAACTTTGCAATTCTTCCTAAACAAGCTCATAGAGGCCGTCCCAGGTTGTGAGAATAGGTGTAAAGGCGCAAACTTCCAGAAAAGTATGTTATTATGTACACATACTTGCACATAAAGTACATTTAATATATATATTATGTATTTTTAATAGCTTGAGGAGTCATTGAAGAAAATAAGAGTAACTTACCCAATTTCTGTCAACTATTCCAGGTATGCATTGTATCATAATATACCGTTAACTAACTCAGCAGATTCATTGTTCTTCTTGGGGAATTAAAATTTACTGTACTAGCAAACCCTTAAGTATAACATTACTAACATTACAAGGAGAAGACCTATCAGGTGGTGGAGGACTCACTTATGGTAATAGCAATAACTGATCTTGATGGACCAACTCTGGCAGTTACTGTTGGTCTGTTAGAACCAATTATGGTGGGTGGACCACCATTCAAGCAATGTTGTAGAATAGACTATAGCATTTCAAACTGTGTACTGTGCATTGTTATTCTGGCTCAACTCTTATTATTTTGTGGGCATGTTTGTGTGATCTGTTATTGTAGGCAAGCCTCAGATAGTGATGAAGTGCCTGCTGAATGTAACATGAGCAAACCTTCTCCAGCTCAAGATAGACCAAAAGGTACTATTAAGCTGCATAATAGCTAAGTTTGTATTACTATTTTCAGCAAAACGAGGACGTTGTGGCAACTGCAGTACCTGCAAGCGAACTGATGACTTGTCAATGTTCAAACTGCAAGGATATGAAAAAGTATGGTGGACCTGGACGAAAAAAACAGTGTTGCATTCAACGTAAATGTGAGTATTGATAATTTTTTTTGTGCATTCCTTAAATATTAATATTTACACATAACCTTGGTCATTTTCAGTCTGATGGCATAATATATAATCATGCAAAACTATAGTGTTCTATATAGTGAGCCTAGTTTTATCAAGTGAGTCCCATCCTAGACTCATACAGTGATTTTGAGTGACACCTCATGGGCAGGAAAAGTGCTCCAACCTCCCTGACTATTGTCTGTTAAACAATATATACTAGGGGTGATTTTGTGGTAGATCTGGATGAGGAGGGGTGAGAGAGGTTGTGAGGGTTTTAACCCCACCCTTTTGTTCTTCTTGTTATAGTTAAATATCATTGATACATATCAGAGCCCCTTAAGCCTCAGAATAATCCAATCTCTTTAAAAAGATCCTTTATCAGCAATAAGGAGGGGAGGGTTTTAACCCCACCCTTTTGTTCTTCTTAATAATATGTATCAGAGCCCCTCCAACCTCAGAATAATCCAATCTGATCCTTTGTCAACAACCCCCCTTCAAAAATGTGGATCTGCCCCTGGTGATTTTCACTTCACAACAGATCTCTTTACATTGAGAGGCAGAGTGATCAATCAAATTCAAATGAATCATCCCTCTATGCCTCACATTTATTTTTTTATTACATAGGTTTAGGCCTATCTTCAAGGGCCACCAGTTAATGGTACAGAATCTCTACTCAAAATCAAGATGACAGCAAGACATACATACATGACACACATGAACTTTGACCCCAGTAAAAATGTGCCATTTCTCCTGATTAATAATTAATTAATGGTCTGAAAAGTTCACTTGAGGGTTAGACTTCCATGATTCATGTAGGCATTTTCTTGATACAATTCCTCTGGCAATGGCTTGGTAGAGTCTGTATCATTGGTATACAGTACTATTAACCTATCAGATGTGCTAAAAGGCTCTCTTATTAGGCAGCAGCACCCCGTGCGCAGTCATAGTTTTGAATTGATCTGAATTTTGATCCCCTGAAAAAATTACGTAATGACATGAATCTTGTGAATTTTAGTCAATCCCTGACGTAGATATATGCGTCTCCCGCTTACTTACCGCCGCTGCGCTGTTTCGTTAATCGGTTAACCTGGATTGATATAACTAGTATAAAAAGGACTCAAAAGTTTTACCATCATTAAAAGATGAAGGAGTTGTGGTATCTGCTCACAGTGACATCAATTGCAGGAATTGTCACTGGTCAAGTTAAAGGTGAGGACTTGTTATCAGTAACCAGCTAGCAAGATAGTCTCGCTGGCCAGACTCTATTACTTTTTCTTTTTCACACAATACTTCACTAGGGGAAAAAGTGAGAGAGTCTGGTACATTACCGTAGAGCAATCCGTGCAGGCCACCACAGCTTTTGCTGGCCGTTTGTGGCCACCTCGACAACCGCAAGCTCCCCCAATTTCACTGCACTTGGCTTTGCATATGCAGCGCAGGTTGATGAGTGGGAGGAGCTTGTAGCTAGAGTCTAAGCCTGGCTGCGAGACTTAGGGTCTGGCACAATCTGCCGGTAGAATTTTGGGCAAAATAGGTATGCTAAAGCATTAAGCAGAATAGGGACAAAATAGGTAGTTACTGGTTTATCACAGACTCATGTCAGAGTTGTTAGTGACGTGTTACTGTTATCATTATCAATGCTACAGACATCATTTGCTACTGCAGAGTCTTTTCCTTGCTCAATAATGCTTTTGGAGCATCCCAACCTAACTGTTTGGATGACTTCGTAGAAGCTTCCATTATGATGCAGTACAACAGCCACTAATATGTCATGCATTACTATACTTTGGACCAAAAAATTTTGAGCAAAATAGGTAGTTCTAAATAGGGAGGATTACAAAAGCAGTGGAGCAGAGTAGAATAGGTTTAAAAAAAGGCAGAATGTGCCAGACCCTAGACTATTCATGTTCACCTAGCACCTGGAAGTGTATGCTGCACGTATAATGGAATGCAGGTGGATGCTCTTAATTGCATGTTTTTGGTTGGTTTAATTGTGTTATGATTAGACGTATGTGTATATCACGTGTTCCGAACAAATAAAAGTTCCCGCGCATCCTGCATGCAGTTTGCCAGCTGTTTTTGGTAAGTAAGAAACATGCATGGCTTGCAAAGGAAAGCGTGTAAGGTCAGACACAAAGGCTGTTGTTTGCAACGTTTATGATTACTTTGAAAGAGAGAACAAGAACAACAAGAAGATCCATCAAGGAATCGTGAAACTGAAGAAGAAGACGGTGGATGCTACTGGATTAAGTAAGCGTGCTGTTGATGTGATTCTTGCAGAGAAGCGCTCTCTTGGGAATGGTAAGTTGTAGTCACCAAGGAAGCGCTACAAGAAGAGTAGGATAAGAGTGGATCCAGATGACTTTGATGTTTCTGCTATCCGGAGGACAGTCCATCAGTTCTACGACCAGAGGACCTACCCTACTCTGTGCAAGCTTCATTCTCTCCTAAAGGAGAGAGGTTTGTTTTCTGCAGGTAGGACTAGTTTGTGGAAGCTGTTGCGTAAAATAGGTTTTAGCTATAGAAAAATTAATGATAAGAGGTATGTATGTATATGAACAGCATAGAATTATCAATTGGAACCACAAGTATTTACGCAGGTTAAGAAGGAACCGGAGTGAGGGTAAGATGGTCATCTACCTGGACGAGACATATGGGCCAATGCACATGATAGACATGAGAGGACCTGGGTTGAGAAAGATGATGCTTTTGGAGGGACTGTGGGAGGGATCCAAAAGCCTACGGGTAAGGGAAATAGGCTCATTATTTTGCATGCCGGTAGTGGTAGCTTGGGTTGGGTTGGTGGGGCTGAATTGGTATTTCAGAGTAAGAAGAGCACTGGAGACTATCATGATGAAATGAATTCTGAGCATTTTGAAAGCTGGTTTCAGGACAGTTAGTTCCTAATATCCCTCCTGACTGTTTAATTGTAATGGATAATGCCTCCTATCATAGCCATCGTCAGGAATTCATCCCCAAAATGAGTAGTAGGAAATCTGTAATGATAGACTGGTTAACTCATCATAACATACAGTTTCCTGAGAAAGCTTTAAAGAGGAAGTTACTAGAGTTAATTAAGGCAGCGCATCCAGAGGAGAGGTATGCTATTGATGAAATAGCCAAAACATTTGGTCATGAGATAGTACGCCTTCCACCATATCACTGTGAGTTGAATCCAATTGAAATGGCCTGGGCCCAAGTTAAAAAGACAAATAACTCTAAGTTTACTCTCTCCCATGTAAAGGACTTAACTTATGAGGGGTTTTCAAGGAAGATTGGTCAAAATTAGTTGAACATACAATGAAGGTGGAAGATAAGTTCTGGGAGATGGATAGTCTGCATGAGGAAGTTATTGATGAGTTTGTCATAGAGGTGGGAGGGTCTAGTTCTAGTGAAGATGACGACAGCTCTGATGGGGTTAGCAGTGATAGCTCCAGTGTCTCTTCAGATAGTGATTGAGAGGAATGTTTTAACGAAGAAGTGTTTGAGTTCTCGTTCTGTAGGTATGTCAAAGATCTGTGCCTGTTCAAGGGTGCCTGTTAAAGGTCCTTGCCAGTTCAGATGATCAGGATGTTTTTGGGTAACCTGCAATGACCAAGTCAAAGAGCAATAACAAAGACCAATATAATAATATTATTATAACAACATTATTTTTATCCTTGCACGAAATTATTAATTTCTATGCATGCAATTGACATCATGAATTAACGCATTCCTTGTGGTCTGGTGGCTGGCACGCCCATAGGGTCTGCCGGTTGAGTCGTTTCCACTGATTTTATTCTATTATTTGGACGTTTCTGGGTTTTTAAGCTGAGCAGAATGGTGTTTGAATCATATTCATAGCTAAAAGTACCAAGGAAGTTATTCAAGGTCAAAGTGGTGTAAGGTGAACGTGAACAGACTATAGGTAAGTACCAGTGGTTAGATCCAGATTTAAACACAATTCTTCCGTTATCACATATAAAACTGACTTTGCTTTCCTGCACTTGTCTCTGTGCAGTAGTGCTCTTCTTCCCGATTCAGTTATTCCAAGACAGGCTGTGCATTTCTCCACCATAACTTAGTAGCACCCTTACGTGCACGATAGGTAACCTATGCTTGCTACCAGCTCCTGATCAACCTGCTTGAACAGTACAGTGCAGTGAAATTCGCTCGAGCTTGCGGTTGTCAGTTTACTTTGCGGTTGGCGAGGTGGCCACAAATGGTGGTTCTATGTGTAAATTCTGGACATTACGTCATTACCATTACATCTGTAATATACAATAATTAATAAGATTACTGAATATAAAATAAGATTACTATAATATACAATAAGAATACAGTAAGGAAATTTACACATAGAAGCACCCCCACAAACTGCCAGCAAAAGCTGTGGTGGCCTGCACAGATTGCTCTACGGTAATGTACCAGACTCTCTCACTTTTTCCCATGTGAAGTATTGTGTGAAAAAGAAAAAGTGATAGAGTCTGGCCAGTGAGACTACTAGCAAGATATGTGTAGCCTCGTCCCCAGGCCCCCAGGCCTACCGCTAGGGAGGGAAAAAAGGAAGGCTGGTGCCACACCTATTAAAACTTATCACATAAGCAAAGTCTGGGAGGGGGGCTAGGGTAAACACTATATCCTCCACATGTCTAAGTGTGTGTCTCTGGTATAGATCATAATGTGTAGCTAAGTATACTTTATAATACATACATTATTATACTTAGTTATTAGGGGGGGAGAATGTATATTCTATGTATCCCTGAGAAATGCATATAAATAATATGTATATTCTTTCTGCCATAGTAACTTCTACTTCGGACCTCGTTTGCTTTGGAGAGGAAGTTACATTAACATGTTTTGCTGAAGGTTCTGTGAGGTGGTCGAGTGATGTAATTGGAGAGACGCCTATCGGATTCTTACGTTTAGCAGATTCACCTGGTGATGTCATTACTAGAGGGAATGCTACTGCAGAGTATCTCAGAGATGAGGGTACAACAGTGATTTCTTCCTTGAGATTTAATGCAACTTCTGATGTGTCTGTGATCACCTGTATGGATAATGGAGCTAATTCTACATCAAAAACTATTACAGTTTTCTCCCGTAAGTTGTCATTAATGTACACTTAACATCTTGAGTCATATGTCACCATTTACGTAGCATTCCATTTAAATTACAGATAGAATTGTTTAAGTAGAGTTATATACTTGTAACTTAGGTCCCAGTAATGATTCTTCTATCATGGATATGTCAGTTAATAACAACAATGCTGTAAGAGATGTGATGTGGGGAAAACCAAGCAACCATGAAGATTTTATACTTGAGAATTATACAGTTACTCTGAAGAACTCTAGTGGAGATATTGTTAAAGGGCCAGCTACCTTACCTCCTAACACTCAATCAATATGCTATGATGAGCTACAAACTGGAACTTATAGTTTTAACCTCACTGTGATAAGTTCTTGTGGAGATGTTGCAACTAAAATTCATGAATTCCAAGTGTTAGAGTCAGCGACAGGAGAGAGTAAGTTTTGAATGACACTTTTAGTCATAGGTTGCCCTGATATAGTTCCATGTGCATGTCATGTATGTAGTGCATGTCAATGAATTATAATGTACTATACATGTAACTGTTCCTGTACTTGTTGAGTGTGTAGATATGATAAATTCATGGCTACGTGTTGTTCTACAATATCTCTTTTGTGCTATCCTGCTTCTAGTTACCTTCTAAACTAAAACATTAGATACTAAGAAATAATGGATCCCTAACCCAGTATTCTTCAAGAAAACTTTAAAATTGAACCCTAAAATGACTCACAGGGTCATACAGAAAAAAATAAAGTACATAAGTGATGAAATGGTGTTCTCCCTATCAGTCTTATGTCATCATTAAGTCTAACAATAGTTACTATAATTCGTATTTTTGTCTGCAGGTGGTGATGGTTCTTCTACAGTTCCAACTTGTAAGTTGTGATGTGTGTAGGTAACCTATGCTTGCTACCAGCTCCTGATCAACCTGCTTGAACAGTACAGTGCAGTGAAATTCGCTTGAGCTTGCGGTTGTCAGTTTACTTTGCGGTTGTCGAGGTGGCCGCAAATGGTGGTTCTATGTGTAAATTCTGGACATTACGTCATTACCATTACATCTGTAATATACCATAATATACAATAAGAATACGGTAAGGAAATTTACACATAGAAGCACCCCCACAAACTGCCAGCAAAAGCTGTGGTGGCCTGCACAGATTGCTCTACGGTAATGTACCAGACTCTCTCACTTTTTCCCATGTGAAGTATTGTGTGAAAAAGAAAAAGTGATAGAGTCTGGCCAGTGAGACTACTAGCAAGATATGTGTAGCCTCGTCCCCAGGCCCCCAGGCCTACCGCTAGGGAGGGAAAAAAGGAAGGCTGGTGCCACACCTATTAAAACTTATCACATAAGCAAAGTCTAGGAGGGGGGCTAGGGTAAACACTATATCCTCCACATGTCTAAGTGTGTGTCTCTGGTATAGATCATAATGTGTAGCTAAGTATACTTTATAATACATTATTATACATAGTTATTAGGGAGAATGTATATTCTGTGTATCCCTGAGAAATGCATATAAATATGTATATTCTTTCTGCCATAGTAACTTCTACTTCGGACCTCGTTTGCTTTGGAGAGGAAGTTACATTAACATGTTCTGCTGAAGGTTCTGTGAGGTGGTCGAGTGATGTAATTGGAGAGACGCCTATCGGATTCTTACGTTTAGCAGATTCACCTGGTGATGTCATTACTAGAGGGAATGCTACTGCAGTGTATCTCAGCCTTGAGGGTAGGACAGTGATGTCTTCTTTAAAATTTAATGTAACTTCTGATGTGTCAGTTATCACCTGTATGGATAATGGAGCTAATTCTACATCAAAAACTATTACAGTTTTCTCCCGTAAGTTGTCATTAATGTACACTTAACATCTTGAGTCATATGTCACCATTTACGTAGCATTCCATTTAAATTACAGATAGAATTGTTTAAGTAGAGTTATATACTTGTAACTTAGGTCCCAGTAATGATTCTTCTATCATGGATATGTCAGTTAATAACAACAATGCTGTAAGAGATGTGATGTGGGGAAAACCAAGCAACCATGAAGATTTTATACTTGAGAGTTATACAGTTACTCTAAGGAACTCTAGTGGAGATATTGTTAAAGGGCCAGCTACCTTACCTCCTAACACTCAATCAATATGTTATGATGAGCTACAAACTGGAACTTATAGTTTTAACCTCACTGTGATAAGTTCTTGTGGAGATGTTGCAACTAAAATTCATGAATTCCAAGTGTTAGAGTCAGCGACAGGAGAGAGTAAGTTTTAAATGACACTTTTAGTCATAGGTTGCCCTGATATAGTTCCATGTGCATGTCATGTATGTAGTGCATGTCAATGAATTATAATGTACTATACAGTATACATGTAACTGTTCCTGTACTTGTTGAGTGTGTAGATATGATAAATTCATGGCTACGTGTTGTTCTACAATATCTCTTTTGTGCTATCCTGCTTCTAGTTACCTTCCTTACTAAAACATTAGATACTAAGAAATAATGGATCCCTAACCCAGCATTCTTCAAGAAAACTAACCCTCAAATGACTCACAGGGTTACATCATTTCATACAGAAAAAAAACATAAAATAATGATGAAATGGTGTTCTCCCTATCAGTCTTATGTCATCATTAAGTCTAACAATAGTTATTATAATTCTTTTTGTGTATTTGTCTGCAGATGGTGATGATGATTTTTCTACTATTCCAACTTGTAAGTTGTGATGTGTGTGATGTAAGTGAGCTATTCTCTGGTGTGGATCTAATTCTAAGTTAGGAACACACTGTATAATGGAATGGTTCCTCCCTCACATTTTAAATTCAATGGGTAATATTGCTGTTAGTTTTGTTTGGATGGAAGCTACTTAGCTATTACATCTTTACTGATACAAACTAAGTTATGACTGAGTCTAGCTGAGAGGATATGGCTGTTGGAGTTATGACTGAGTATTAGAGCTGAGAGGATATGGCTGTTGGAGTCATGACTGAGTATAACTAGGATATGGTTGTTGGAGTCATGGTTAGAGCTGAGAGGAACTGGCTGATGTTGAGAATTATTATTTATGCTTAGGGCTAACTCCTTCCCCACCTCTTCTACCCTTAGGCACCTTGATTGAACCAGCAGTTCTCTCAGAACAGTCATGATCTTCTGTAATCTCAATTAAAAGCATACCATACTTCAATCCTCTGATAATGGATAAGAAGGTTGCACTTAGTTGTAGATTCAGTGGCTGATCCAGAAAATTCTTAAAGGGAGTGACTTTTAATTTTTTTGAGCGAAAACACCTAAATTTGTTGTTGCCACGCCCACTTATTTCCAATACTTTGTGACAACTTCACCCTATAAAATGACTATTATAGTAGTCTTCTTGTTGCTGGTATCACATATGAAAATAATTATAATTAAGAGGAAGGGGGGGTGACATGTCACCCTATTCACCCCCCTGGATCAACCCCTGAGATTGCAACACATGCCATCAAATACTCTCAAATAGTAGGTTTAGTTGTAAGGTTGTAAGCAAACACCTTCAAGTAGCTCCTGACTATACATTAGTCATGTATAGTAAACACTATACCCTCCACATGTCTAAGTGTGTGTCTCTGGTATAGATCATAATGTGTAGCTAAGTATACTTTATAATACATACATTATTATACTTAGTTATTAGGGGGGGGAGAATGTATATTCTGTGTATCCCTGAGAAATGCATATAAATAATATGTATATTCTTTCTGCCATAGTAACTTCTACTTCGGACCTCGTTTGCTTTGGAGAGGAAGTTACATTAACATGTTTTGCTGAAGGTTCTGTGAGGTGGTCGAGTGATGTAATTGGAGAGACGCCTATCGGATTCTTACGTTTAGCAGATTCACCTGGTGATGTCATTACTAGAGGGAATGCTACTGCAGAGTATCTCAGAGATGAGGGTACAACAGTGATTTCTTCCTTGAGATTTAATGCAACTTCTGATGTGTCTGTGATCACCTGTATGGATAATGGAGCTAATTCTACATCAAAAACTATTACAGTTTTCTCCCGTAAGTTGTCATTAATGTACACTTAACATCTTGAGTCATATGTCACCATTTACGTAGCATTCCATTTAAATTACAGATAGAATTGTTTAAGTAGAGTTATATACTTGTAACTTAGGTCCCAGTAATGATTCTTCTATCATGGATATGTCAGTTAATAACAACAATGCTGTAAGAGATGTGATGTGGGGAAAACCAAGCAACCATGAAGATTTTATACTTGAGAATTATACAGTTACTCTGAAGAACTCTAGTGGAGATATTGTTAAAGGGCCAGCTACCTTACCTCCTAACACTCAATCAATATGTTATGATGAGCTACAAACTGGAACTTATAGTTTTAATCTCACTGTGATAAGTTCTTGTGGAGATGTTGCAACTAAAATTCATGAATTCCAAGTGTTAGAGTCAGCGACAGGAGAGAGTAAGTTTTAAATGACACTTTTAGTCATAGGTTGCCCTGATATAGTTCCATGTGCATGTCATGTATGTAGTGCATGTCAATGAATTATAATGTACTATACATGTAACTGTTCCTGTACTTGTTGAGTGTGTAGATATGATAAATTCATGGCTACGTGTTGTTCTACAATATCTCTTTTGTGCTATCCTGCTTCTAGTTACCTTCTAAACTAAAACATTAGATACGGAGAAATAATGGATCCCTAACCCAGCATTCTTCAAGAAAACTAACCCTCAAATGACTCACAGGGTTACATCATTTCATACAGAAAAAAAAAAAATACATAAGTGATGAGATAGTGTTCTCCCTATCAGTCTTATGTCATCATTAAGTCTAACAATAGTTACTATAATTCGTATTTTTGTCTGCAGGTGGTGATGGTTCTTCTACAGTTCCAACTTGTAAGTTGTGATGTGTGTAACGTAAGTAAGCTATTCTTCTGGTGTGTATCTAATTCTAAGTTAGGGACACACTGGATAATGGTTCCTCCCTCACATTTTTAATTCAATGGGTAATATTGCTGTTAGTTTTGTTGGGTGGAAGCTACTTAGCTAACATCTTTACTCATACAAACTAAAGGAATTTCCCCTTATCTCTCTCTCTCTCCCTCTCTCTGTACAAGTAACCATAACATAAAGAACACCATATTCTATACAACTCCAAAATCTGGTGCAGTCCAGACCCTGCCCAGTACTGGAGCCAAAGGGAGATGTTTCAAGATACTTTAGAGAGCCCAGGTCAATACCTAGATTTTCCTGAAGCCACTGTTTTCCTTTATGAACCCTCCTTTCTCTCTGGGTCAGGTCCTCCAATGTCTGTGTTGTCAATGTGTACTGTGTATTATGACTGGGATGTTTGTTGTGTGGTGAGATGACTGGGGGGGGGGGGGGGGGGGGGGAGTTAAAGGAGTGTTTGAACTAGCCATGAGAGACAGCAGTAACCCCCAGACTTTTTTTTTTTCTTGTACATACTGTGTAACATAACATAATAATATTTATCTTCTATTGTTCTAGTGGTAGCACCAATCCCACTCTTCACTGTGGTGGTGGTGCTTTTAGGATGGTGTTGGTGGTAAGTATCTTAAAGGTAAGATTTAGCTCTGTAATTATTGTATTTGCTATCTATTGGGAAGGATTTTTGAAAGGTGGTAAAGGGTAAATCAGATCTACTAATTAAAAAGCTTAATGTGACTTCTTGGGTTGAATCATTATAAGACTGAATTTAATCAAAGCAACATGACTAACGTGTAATATAATATGGACCATTATTAATTGTGATTCACTGAATCTTTTACATTAAAAAGTACCTGTTGTATGTGTTAGTAGCTGGTGGTTACTCATGTATATATAGGTTATTCAGTTTGGGCTGGGTCAGAGGCTAATTCATAGCAACTGTTGCCATGCATGACCTGTTACAACATAAATGAGCTCATTGATAATTTACATTTACAGCCTAATCTCATGGCTTCTTTAAAGATAAAGTTGTTTTTTTTTCTGCAACCTGTTCAAGGCTAGAGGGTGCTATAGTCACAACTGTAGTTGCTACTGTTGTATATAGCTATAACCTACCCAACAAAAAACAACAAAAACAAAAAAAAACAATATTATTTATTTATTTATTTATTTATTTATTTATTTATTTATTTATTTATTTATTTATTTATTTATTTATTTATTTATTTATTATTTTTATACATAGGGAAAGAATAATGGAGAAACCAAAGGACCTTGATTTTCTAACTCTATGGTAACCTATGACACTCCTTTTCTTCTCCCTGTGATATGTAACCTATGACATCCCTATTCTTCTCTCTGTGATATGTAACCTATGACATCCCTATTCTTCTCCCTGTGATATGTAACCTATGACACCCCTATTCTTCTCCCTGTGATGATATGTAACCTATGAAACCCCTATTCTTCTCACTGTGATATGTAACCTATGACACTCCTATTCTTCTCCCTGTGATATGTAACCTATGACACCCTATTCTTCTCTCTGTGATATGTAACCTATGACACTCCTTTTCTTCTCCCTGTGATATGTAACCTATGACATCCCTATTCTTCTCTCTGTGATATGTAACCTATGACATCCCTATTCTTCTCCCTGTGATATGTAACCTATGACACCCCTATTCTTCTCTCTGTGATATGTAACCTATGACATCCCTATTCTTCTCCCTGTGATATGTAACCTATGACACCCCTATTCTTCTCCCTGTGATATGTAACCTATGAAACCCCTATTCTTCTCCCTGTGATATGTAACCTATGACACTCCTATTCTTCTCTCTGTGATATGTAACCTATGACAGCCCTATTCTTCTCCCTGTTATATGTAACCTATGACCCCCCTATTCTTCTCCCTGTGATATGTAACCTATGACAACCTATTCTTCTCTCTGTGATATGTAACCTATGACACCCCTATTCTTCTCCCTGTGATATGTAACTTATGACACCCCTATTCTTCTCCCTGTGATGTGTAAACTATGACATCCCTATTCTTCTCCCTGTGATGTGTAAACTATGACATCCCTATTCTTCTCTCTGTGATATGTAACCTATGACACTCCTTTTCTTCTCCCTGTGATATGACACCCCTACTCTTCTCTCTGTCCTATGACATTCCTTTTCTTCTCTCTGTGATATGTAACCTATGACACCCCTATTCTCCCTGTGATGTAACCTATGACACCCCTATTCTTCTCCCTGTGATATGTAACCTATGACACCCTATTCTTCTCCCTGTGATGTGTAAACTATGACACCCCTATTCTTCTCTCTGTGATATGTGTTAGAGCCTTGACTGCGACCTTGACAGCCAAGCCTAACTTAGTCCAGGCGGAACAAACTTAGAAACTTATAATGATAGTAATAACAAGATTATTATAATGTTCTGAATCACCATGTGTGTGTATACTAATTAAACTAGGTGGGTGTGGTTAAGTTAACTAGTCTTGAGTTTCTGGTTGGGCTGGCCCAACAATATGACACTCCTTTTCTTCTCCCTGTGATATGTAACCTATGACACTCCTTTTCTTCTCCCTGTGATATGTAACCATGACACCCCTATTCTTCTCCCTGTGATATGTAACCTATGACACCCCTATTCTTCTCCCTGTGATATGTAACCTATGACACCCTATTCTTCTCCCTGTGATATGTAACCTATGACACTCCTTTTCTTCTCCCTGTGATATGTAACCTATGACACCCCTATTCTTCTCCCTGTGATATCTAACCTATGACACCCCTATTCTTTTCCCTATGATACTATTTTTTGGCAGTTGTTCTCTTTTTCTTGTTTAAGCTAAAGTTAGTGATCAGAGTCACACATATAATATTTTACCCATGGAAAACTTGTTTAGGCTATAGTATGTTAGCTATATCACTTTTACTACAAATTTATGCTATTAATTTAGTTTCCTTTAATAACTCTAGGAGTGTGCTGTGCTGCTTAAAATGATGCTGAACAATTTATTGTGTAATTCAATTATTGTAAATCAATTCTATTATTTTGTGAAAAAAAATTTTTTTTAATAAGTCATAAGACTAACCTTTCTTCTAAGTGTCTGTGCAGTTATAAACACTGGCATGCTATAATTACCAGAATAGAAGTTTAAACATACAGATGAAGAATCAACCATTGTGCCTCTATCGCTAGGCACACTTTGAGTGTGTTCTTCAGGTGTGAAATCTAGAGGCCGTTTATCTTTCTTCTGCTGCTCATTTTCCACTTCTGACAATTATGTCCATAGAAGACATAGTGTCTAGGTGGGGAAGGGACTGCAGTAACTTGCTTGGTTTTAGACCAGACAGCCACGCCTTAGATGCTGTGCCTTGAATACTTCACAGATGACCCGAGTGATGTTTCAATAAGTAAGTTTCTGAACACACACCTTCTTATTAATAATTCATTATTGTGTTAGGCAATGCAGAGGATGATGAATGAGGGGTTTGGTGGGAACTTTACGGTATTTTGTGTGTGAATTATTAAAACTATAAACTAACATATATTATACCTATGTCTAAACTAAACTAGTTAACTAACTAATCTATACTAAACAGCAGCAGATGACACAGTGGATGATTCCAGTGAAGAAGGTGATGATGATCTCTTTTATGACTTAGCAGAGGAGCTCTTACCCCAGCAGCAGCTAACTGATGCACCACAGTATCCAGCAGCACTTCAGCCAATAGTAGTGTCTTCATCTCCAGCAGTGCTCTCACCTCCATCCCAGTCAGAGTTTTCACCCCATGCTTATCCCAGTTGTCAGCATCCCAGCCGTCAGCATCCCAGTTAACCACTCCGAGTTTGCTCCAAGTAGATGGACCTGCAATGGTAGTATAACAACATAAACACCCATACACTGAACCTAACCCTCTCTAATAAGGATTAGTACAAAAATAATGTATGGAATAGGAATGAGGTAAATATGACTCAGTGTGAATAACGTAAGCTCATGTCAAATGTCTGTTGTGGTCCATCAATGCAATAATGGAATTCCTAATTGCTTCCTGGGTGTGAATTATGATGTAATGTTATGCGTTTATACACAATTTTATATTGGTCATGTGGAAGACCTTGGATAACTTTGGCACACTACAATCAAGAATCAGTAATCTTGAGTGTCACATGGCTAGTAAACAGATCTATGTGGAGCTAGTTGCAGCAAGTTCCAGTTCTCTACCACTTTCCTAGCTCGAGATATAGCTTTTCTAGTGTGACCACTTGTCTTCTGATTCACTTTGTATCCAGGTATGTTTGTTTAGCTATGAGAAGGAGATTTGTAGGCATTAACAGTGAAAGAAGGGAATCAAATCATTTACAGAGAGTCTCACTCCTGTATAGACCACTTCAGGTGCTAATTGACCAGCATGGCAACTGTTGCCACCCAGCCATTTTGGTAGTCAAGCTAATAGTTGGGCTGTCAGTGGTGGCACTACATCAGCAAGATCTGATGTATACATGTCTTAGTAAGGGAGGACATGGAGCATTGTCTTGCAGCTTTGGATCCCTACAAGCTACCAGATGCTGTTTTGGGGGATGACACATCTTAATGGTCTCCAGTGGGTTATTTGTATAGCTCTTCAGAAGCTCAAATAATAATGAGAAGGCTGGTAGTCCCATATAAAAGCAAGTCTTTGGATCATCATCTCTTATGTTTTCTTTCAAGACCAAGTCTGCATCTTTGGCTGGTTCTTCTTTGGCTCACATGTCAAGAGCTGAGAATTACACAAAGCAATGAGATGTTGCTACTGCCATTACATCAAGGAATGACCAGCATGACACAGGGTTTAGTGTTGTAGACCAGGTGGCAGATAGCCAGCAAGAAACAGATAGCTACTAGTGCTGCTGTCCAGATGGCACAATCAGCACAACACAGTTGTCTGCAGAGCCCCAGAACTTGTTACTTGCAGCAGCAGATTGCCAGCTTCAGTCAGAAAAGGACAAGCTTGAGAGGACTCTAGTACAACTGGCAGCAGCACAGGCAATGAACGATTAAATACTATGTGGGCTTGCTATAATGCTGGGTGCACTCTACATACCTTATAGTGTATATTCCACAATACGCATAGTCTAATCATTCATGCGGTAGAGCTAACCTTGTGCATGAATTGCACATTACATACTACTGCCTCTATAGTTGCTAGCTAACATAACAGTGGTAGCCATGTAATTTGAGACCTGAAGACCATGCTGCCATCAGATTGACTTGGTTATGATGATAGCTTTGTTAACCATGACATCACAGATATCTCACCCATAAAGTGTTTATGGGTGAGATATCTGTGATTCAACCTGGGCTTTGATCCTGACCTAGATGGACTTAGTGACCTAGATCTCAGTCTGATGCATTGGGCTTTGTTGCCTAGATTTCAGTCTTATGCGTTATTGGGCTTTAATTAACCGTGAGCTAGATATTAGTCTGATGTGTTGGGCTTGATGACCTAGATCTCATTCAGTTGGGCTAATGTGTTGGAAGACTTGTGTTGGTACAGCTCACTACACTACCTTTTGGGGTGCTCAAACTTGTGTTTTGTTTGATAGCCAGGGTATCAACTGTAATTGAGATATAACTGCAATGCCCAAAGAGAATAACTGAAGGTGTAACTACAAAACCTAAAAGGGTATAACTCACATACACACGACTTTGATCGTAATCTTCTGCAACATTCAGTTTGCACACACACACACAACATTTGGTATGCATACACATCACTTTCACACAACAATCTTACACAAGATTCAGTATACGCATGCATGCATGCATGCACCGACATCATTTCCACACACAACAATCTTATACATAACATCCAGTGTGCATGCACACACATCACGCAATAATAATGCTCTGGTATACATGCATGAACTTATTTGTGTGTATAATCATACTCTGCAGTACCATTCTGAACCATCTACAAGCTATGAGCCAGCCAGGCCCCCTATGGATACATGGTAATTTCATAGCTATATTAATTATGTATACATATACCATAATTCTGGAAATTTTTGAATCAAAATAATATTATTTCAAATTTAAAATTTTCAATGGAATTTAATTTCGGAAGGGATGACATCATCCGAAAATTGCCTTCGAAGTCATGTTGCTTGACAAAGACCCATTTTGCTTTCAAATACTTCCGTATAGACATTGGACAAAGCTAGCTAGTAGCTCTACCATGCAGGTGTGCACTATTTAAAATTTTGAAAATTTCAATTTTTCAGTTAATAATATTTTGGATATTTTAATTTGGGAAGCCATTCAACTTCTGAAAAAAATTTTCTTCTGAAATTTTCTGGAATTACAGTATACCTATAATTTATAGCGTCAAATAGAATCTGCTGAACATCAGAATGGACATGCTAGTGCTCTGGTATGTGACACTGGAATAGTATAATTTATTAGTAACTAACAACTAACTCTGTTATGCTTCAGTAAATGGTGGAACTTGTTCCAGGCTATGGCGTGTATTTAAGTAAAATGCAACTCGATGAAGTGGAGGAAGAGAGCAATAACTCCCCTACAAAACTAATCAGGAACTTGATTTCTGTATTCTTCCCACGGGCACAATTGGCACGTTCAAGTGCATATGGCACTAGAAGAAATGTTGCTCTACCAAGGGACATTCTCCTTGCCTGTATCAGTAAGTTATTATGGTGCATATATCAACTTCAACACAAATTCAGCTTTCCATATGACTTGATCCATACGGAGTTATCTTGGTCTATATACAAAATTAATTGGCCACAGTTGCTATGAATGAGCATGCATTATTGGTGACCTTTGCCTTTCACAGGTTTTCGTCCCTCCCATAGGGTTTGGTTTCCTTATAGAAGTCTGACTGTGCTGTGGTTTACAGTTGATATAATTATGATGCCCCTCTACAGTGAGTTTCCATATGATTGTTTTACCTCGATTCCTTGAACAATTTTCTAAATGAAACCCGACCTTTCAATACACATACATACCTAAGTATGTAGAGACTACTAACTTGTGGACATTGGCTTACATATGCATGTGTGAACTCCATACAAAGTTGCTATCTTGAAATAGTTGCTATGCCTCATTGGTAACCTTTAGGGTTTCATTCAGGGAGGAAGGTGAGGAGGGGCATTCACACTCCTTCCAACTGTGCCATGGTTAATATATGATGCCCTTCTACAGTTCCCATTTGATTGCATGAAATTTGGAACTTCACTTATTCAAATGCTGGATTATCTGAACCCCCCAGATTGTTGTTATCTGACACTTCTGTTGAAAAAGCATTAATTGCTTCATTGATCTCACTTATGAACAAAGCATTTTTTTTTGGCTAACTTTTACAGAGGTGCTTGGATAACCAAGGACGCACTGTATGTCAGACTTTCTGGTACTGCCATCACTTTGATATAATACTGCCATCAGCTGGACTTTCAAATTGACATGACCAGTGTGGAAAGAACCCTGATATATCAGTCTACTCCTCTAAACATGAATTTACCTCACAGAATCCAAGCTGGGTTGGGTCCTTAAACATTCCAACATGATTTTGTCTTGTTACAGGAAATCAGTAGATCAACAGAGAAGTGAAGTGCATGCCAACATTGCTTGAAATAAATAATTCATTCTGTCTCACTGTGTTCTCTACCTATAGGCTATGTCCAGACGAAATTTACTGTTTCAAAGACCATTCTTGTGGATGCCATAAATGACAAGTGTGCCAACTGCAAAAGAAAAGAAAAGACATTAACAGACATTGAACAGAAATGTATATACGTAGCTAGCTACTTAGATTTACTGTTTCAAAAAAAAAAGAAAAAAGGACATTGGTACACAATAATATTATAAGGAGTTGGGCAGCTCAGCAGGCCGAGTACACCTTGTGATGTCATTGTAGTCTTACAACTTCAACATTGTATAAGCAAGGTTGTAACCAGGTGGAAACAGTTTCAAGTCCAAACTTGTTACAAGCCTAAATCAAGGTAGTATCCAGCATGTCACAACCTTGTGGCAACCTTGTACAACCTAACCACATAGTTGCCACAACCTATAATATATATAGTAACAAGCTTGTTATTTCTATATGGGTTACCAGACCATAAGAAAGTACTTCACATAATTATTATGTACTATTAGTGAATGACCACATCATGGGAATAAAGTATGTTGTGGTATACTGTAAACCCAAAGAGTGACTTCTAACCCTTAAGCTAAAAGGTTGCTAATATATAGAAATACCACTGATAATTGAAATACCACTGCACATCCATTAGAACAATAATTACTAGCTACTGTGTAGTTACTGAAGTAATAAGGTACAAAATGTTAAAGTTAACTTGTAAACTAATAAAAAGGGTGTTAACTTATCGGGGTTTACAGTACTCTGTGCTACTATTCTTGTTTTATCACATCCTTAGCCATGACCACTAGCCTGCTAGCTATATAATACATAGCTATCTTGGATTCTAGCTAAATATCTGAAGAAAAATAATATTGAAAAGCTCTGATCTTTTTCATAATAATTAGCTAGCTATAACTGCCTCCCAGCAATTGAGGTAAAATTTTTAGTTGGTGAAAAATAGATCTAAAATAGCTAGCTAGTTATGCTAATATCTATGTCTATGCTCCATTAGCTTCAGATAGCTAGTTTCTGAAATATAGGCCATAAACTTTTCTTGAGCTGCAATAGAACTTCAGGACCTGACTGTGTTATATATTAGGATACATCAGCTGGTCCTTTTAGTGCCTTCATTGACTAGTTCATGAGGTAGAACTGGAAAAGAGGCTATTTTTGATATCTTAGATATGATGCAATTAAT
Organism: Diacarnus erythraeanus; assembly: GCA_964016965.1. NCBI lineage: Eukaryota > Metazoa > Porifera > Demospongiae > Poecilosclerida > Podospongiidae > Diacarnus > Diacarnus erythraeanus. The sequence goes on along the minus strand of OZ024669.1, from coordinate 9,419,200 downwards.
CATTCTATTAATCAGCTGGTATGCCACCGCCTTTAATCTCTGTAATCTAGTAAAATTTAGATGTGTGAGTGGGTTTACTGCAGTAATATTCACTATAACACTAGCTATTGGAGATGATTTACAGCTCACTACCCCTCAGTGAACACTCTATGTCAAGAAAACATAGAGAACAGAAATACTAGACAAAGACACTTGACAAATTCTCCTTGGAATGAGCCCAGATCTAATAATATTAATAGAGATGGTTGGTAACGTCTATTCAGGTCTTCCTAAAGTCCATATTTTTTTAGTTATACCATTGGTCATATCTCATAGTGTGTAGTAGATCCTATCTCCCTAATGTTGGGTGCAGTGTTCAACATGTCACTGTATTATTAACTAGACAGTAATATATATATGTACAAAGAAGTAGTAGAGAGGCAGTTATAGTTATGGCATTTTGAGGTTTTATAGAATGTTAATTAATTGATCTATATCCATCCATCTAATCGTTACAGCATGAATTTGTGCTTTTACTTTTATTAGCTATTATAACTAGCTATCTCATAATTATAGAGTTACTGTTTTAATTTCACTCTCACTTTATTTTGCTGTATTAGTGTACTGAATTACATGGATCTCAGCATCAGTGAAAATTAATAACAGAAATTAATATGTAATAAGTGCTTTCAGATGTATGTATGGAATATTACTACCATATAGCTAGCACTATATTTTAAAGGAGCTCAACTTTCACATTTTTCACAAATGAGGAAAGATCCATTAGCCAAAGGGGTTCAAAGAAGTAAAAATTTTCACTCTCCCTAAGTGCAGCTTTAGTTAGAATCATCCTGAGATTATTAATATTATTAAGACTGCAATACATTTAGCTGTACTGTCTGTAGATAGCTAAGTGAATATAGTGAATGATCTGGCTATAGTAGGATAATTTTTAATGAGGTTCAGCAGTGGCAGTGATGAGTGGTGTTCATCATTGGTGGGTTAGCTGGTGGTGTTCTAGTTGTGTATTGCTATGTTAAGTGGCAGAGTAAACACCACCCTCCACCCAGTCAACCTGCTCCACTCTATGAGTGTTAAGGGTGAAGTGTGGAACTCCAACTCGGGACAATGTGGCATATGGACATGTTAAATAGTAGTAGTTATTCACTTAGCTATTTGTTCTGTCTAGCATTGGATAGTGATTAGCTACTGTAATAGATACATGATATCATTATGTTGAATGTATTGAGCCCCAGATGTAGTGAGTTTACAACTACATACAGGACTGTTGAAAAACTAAATTCCATAATAATAAAAACTCATGAAGTTTATTCAGCTAGCCAAATTCTATCAATAGTTCCGTTAAAACATGAAGCAATAAACAGTTCATGTGTTAGGATCTACCTAATAAGTGCTGCCTTCATTTTATGTATAGGTATAATATTATAGCTAATTGCTAATGATGATGTGTTGTAGGGAGAATCTATAATAGTTTTCACAATCTCAGCAACAAAATAATAGAGCTACTAGTTATATTATATTACATACATCCACCCTAAGAGCCTGCAATTCAACAATGGTTCACGAGCATAATTATTATAATCATAAAAATTAATTAATAATAATTTATTATTACTTAGTATGAGTGGGTGTGGTCCTCTGGACCATCAGCCTTTGATAAACCTGTTAAAGATGAAGTCCGGAGGACCTGGTTTAGTACTGTTCCTACTTCACTTGGTGTCTGTTCACACTGCTAGTAAGTAACTTAGTGAAGAGCAGCTAGTTAGCTGACACCAGCTCACCACACTATTTATTATATAGCTAGCTATAGCTAACTAGCTGGCCATTTAATCATAGTATATTACTTCAGAAAACATAACATGCTTCCATACACTAGAACATTGTGGGAGGAGAGCTCGAGGTTTGGTAAGGGTTGAGATAGACAAAAGCTGGAGAAGAATGTAATACGTAAATCTCTCTAGTATGTGCTCATCCCCAATCAGTGAAATTTAATGTTTGACATTGTTTTGTGTTAGTCAACTCTTGAACATCAAATTCTTGAATAAAACTACTTCTGTGAAATTAGTAATTTCCCACATAGCTATAGTTATTATTATAATCATCATGATTACAATAAGACCACTTACATAACTTATTTATTATATGCCTTGCTATACATAACAGACTCTAATCATAGCTACAACAACAATTAATTATAGAGTCCTATTAGGAAAATCATAATATTGACATTTTCATTATCTAATAATAATGAGTTGTATAATAGCTACGTATGTATAGCTACTTTTACTAATTAGAACAACTATAGTACTTGTGATATAGTATTAGTAGTGTAGTAGTGTAGTGGTGTAGAGGTGGTACTAATGATGGTGAGTAGTATAGTAATAGTAAAGAGTCTAGTCATCATTGCCCAATTTTGGATCTCATCACTCAGTTAGTTACAATGTATGTACCCAGTATACTGTGTGCAGACTTGTTAGCTGTGTTTTAGTAACTTCAGAACCTAGAGAGTTTTCTAGATCAACATGACTTTGCTAAACTACACCAGTTCATCAAAGAAAATGGTACTGCCATATGGCAGAGTATCTGTTCATCAAATTGTAATTGAATAATGATGATAATAATCACCGCCCGCCCGCTAGGTTGTGAAGGGAAATCCTGACCAGAGACAAGAATGTCATTAACACTGGCCTAAAGAATTCAAAGTCAGAAGATTTTTATCTGAATGGATGTAGCTACATGGCACAGTAGCTAAATGTATAAAGCTGACATATAGGGCTTCCCTCCAAGCTTCATCAATCCCCATCTATCTAAAACTGTTTATTACCCTGGCCTGCTAGCCAGATATTATTAGGAAAGAAAATATAATTATTAAAATATACATGAAGTTTCAGAACAGTACTATTAGCTAATTAGATTGGTTACTAGATTTTATCAAGATCATGGACTCTGGCTTCCAAAAATATTTTTGAGCACAATGCTGAAGACCATGAAATTCACACCTGCTACTGTATTACTTTATTAGAGGAATACCTTCTTCAGCAAATCTGTCTAATGTTCATACTTATATTATTCTTGTAGATGCAGTAACTCTAGTTCCTCCTTCTATTACTACATGTCCTGGACAAACAGTCATGTTTAACTGCACTGCAAATGCTGTTCCTATTAGATGGAGTCTTTACTCCTAACATGAACTACACTAACCTGGAGATCAGTGATGCTAATAGAAAATTTATGGATGGACCTATTAGGGCAGACCTAATTGCTCTAGACAATTCAACCATTCCTATAACAGTAGTGTCTTCCTTGACATCACAGCTGAACTTGTGGGAAGTAAAGTGCAGTGTTTAGGATTCACAGCTAATGGAAGTGGTGAGATTAAATCAGGATTCATTCATATTACAGGTGATTTAGACACATCATAGATTTTCTACTTCTGTTGAATTGAAGAATTTTAAGGCAGTTGTATGTCACTGGCATATTTCTTACATAGTCAAGAAATCAACCTTGTAGCTTAGATGATGTATGAGCCAAGCTTCCATTCAGTAATAGTGATAAAAACTTGATTCCTTTTTGTATACTTAGCCAAGTAGATAACTAAAAAAATATATGCAATTTTTAAGCTACATGTTTTTAATGTATAAACCTATTTCACTATTATAAATATAACGGCAAAAATGCCAGTGAATTATAACATGCCAAGCATTAGATAATAAAATAACACAGCATCTAAATGCAGTTGTAAGCACTTTGAATGTCTATATTTATGAGATAAAGCTGGACTATGATCCAGTGGACTTTAAATCAGAGTATCCTCACATACCAGCAATTAATATAGAACATCAAAAAACATAAAAAATAGTGATAAATCTATTTATGACATTTGAGTGATGTTTTGCATACACCCTACGTATTTGTGTTAGTGATACATTATAAAGTAGTAACATTACAGTTCCTCCAGGTGCCATTGAATTGAGAGCTCCTAATGTCTCAGATGTGGTGTTTGGCAGGACTAATATTACATCCATTACTATATCCTGGACTCCATTGGAACTGGAGGGCGTGGACTACAACACTTTCATCACTCCAACTATTCCATTCCAAACAGCTTCAACCACTAGCATAGTCATCCCCAATGTCCCCTACAATACCCAGTATACCATCACTGTAGTGGCCTCCAACTGTGCTGGCTCTTCCATGGACACCATCTCCATTAACTACAGTGAGTCATCATGTGATTCTATACGTATATCACATGATAATAGCTACTATTAGAGTAATAATAAAATCTTGTTATTTTAACATAAAGCACTCTTATTTCTATATCTACTAAGTTCATATACGTATGACAATAATTCATTACCTTTATCGAGAATTTATAGGCAGACTTTAGTTGGCAGTCATTTTATTTCTGCCAATGTAAAGGTGCTCTATATTATTCACTATTATTCAGTTATATTATAGTAATCTACAGACAGTATGTATATTGCAGTAATATTGTTATGATAATTAACCACTTTGAAAAAAAAAGAGAAAAGCTACATACTTTTGGTGGTACAGGAAAACAAACACCTAGCTATTTATCAGATTATAGCTACGTAGCTAGTATAACTTTTTTTTAAAATATCCACATATTCTGTCAACTAGTGTTTTGGTAATAATAAATAGCCACACCTAATTACTGAAGTAAAATATTATCATACTACGTATCTAGCAGATAAGTAACTAGATAAACAAAATTTTGGAGGCACCTTAAGGCATTCTCTGCCATGAAAATGCTTAGTATTATACTTATAATGTCAGTGCTACAATAATATAGGATTTATAGCTAATTATTATATAACTCAAAAAGAAGTATGATTTCATGGAAAAGCCTTCTTATAATGTAGCTAACGAGTAATTTAAATTATCACTAGTGGGTGTGGCTATTATAACTCCTAACAGAATAAAGTTTCAATGTATGTCTTGTTCATGAGACTTTTTCTAATAATATCTTTTCACATCTCTAGGTGGGTATGGAGAACCAGTGGCTGGTGATGGTGTTGTGATTTATAACTACACTACAACATTTGAGGGGTCATCCATCACTTTCACTTGTGAGGATGGTTTGTTTCCCAATGATATCATCACAGCTACTTGTACTGGAGAAGGACACTGGACTACAGACCCTGCTACATACATGTGTATCAACACAATTAGCACTACTACTAGTTCTACTACTACTACTGATGCTATCAATTGTCTTGCCACTTGCTCTACTAACCATGCCACTTGTCAGAATTCACAAAAAGGTACAAGCAGTACAGTATAAACTCAACCTGTAGGCATTTTCTGGGAATAGCCATATGTATGTAATTTGATGGACACTGCCAATTAATACCATGCTACTACACTTTATGCTGTTAGGTTCAACAGTGACAGTGATCATTGGCATCCTGTTCTTCATTATTGGATTGGTTGTTGGGCTAGCTGGTGGTGTTCTAGTTGTGTATTGCTATGTCAAGTGGCAGAGTAAACACCACACTCCACCCAGTCAACCTGTTCCACTCTATAAGGACATAGTCACCTCTACTGTTAAGGGTGAAGTAGAACTCCAACTCAGAGACAATGTGGCATATGCACAAGTTAAATAGCATTTATTCTTTTTGGCTAGCATTATTGTTGACAGTAGATAGTGTATAGATATATGATATCATCATGTTGAGTGTATTAAGCCCCAGCATATAGTAAGTTTATTGACTAATATAACTACATGACTGTTGATTGTGTACACTAAAAACTAATAATTATAGCCAAATTCTGTCAATTTTCTTCATTATAAAAGTGACATCCGAAATTAAAACGACGAAAATTTCAGCAAATACAGTAACTTAATAAAGTTAAATTTGTTATAAATATTCTCTTTGATAAGTATTGTTAATGATAAGGTAGCTAGTTTGTTTTCATAACCTCAGAAACAATATCAATAGAGCTACTACTTATGTAGCCAATTACATGACCCTGAGTAGCTAGAATACTTAACCCTTTCACTCCCAAAAGAGTATAGCTAAATTTGCACTTTTCAACTATGTCAGCATTCTGTTGCTGACCTTTGATCATCAGGCATCAAGAACCATATGTTGGACTGCGGAAAGAACATGTTTCTAAAGAGTGGTATAGTGTATAGTGCATGTGGCAGTGCTGTAAAGTATCCTCGGTGTGAGGGAGCCATAAGCAGGCCAGTAAGCGTCTCCAAGGAACTCATCCATTGACTTCATACCAAAGCCTAGTAGCGACCAATGCCAGAAATTAAATGATCGACGAACTGGAGGGCCTGCGCGTGACGTCACAAATCACCTGACTTTACGTAGCCACGTCACCACACCACCAGGTGTGTTTCATACCGGCATTACGTATTATTAGAACACGTAATTAGATTAACCATACACTGCTGTTAAGTTAGCTGGATACATGAAAATTAAGTTTTTTACAGGAAATTTACAAGTATGACGTAGTAGCTCAGAGCAACTGCCTAGCAACCACAGAGGGGTTTTCCTAAGGCCATAAAAATTAATATTCATAGTAATCACCACGTGGGTAACTATAGAACAGCCGTCCTCTCTAGTTATTGCTGAGCAGGAGGAACCAAACCCCGTGAAAATCTTCCCACCACGAGTCAGTTTACACCCGCTTGAAGTCTGAAGGTTGATTTTAGGTGGGTAACTTCCTGACTGAGAAAAAGGACACTCTGAATTTTTAGCAACTGGCTTAGCGCTGGATCTGAAAGAGGAAGGATGTAGTCAGCAAGCCATGATCGAGGTCCTGGTGTGGCTCCTACTTTTTTTTCAAGAGAACCAGCTTGTTGAAAATGTAGGTTTTTAAATACAAATGTGCAGGGTGCTGACAAAAAAGTTAGTCTTCTGCTCTGGTTACTTCTTTTGTTTTTGTTTTCCTCTTTTATGTGAGGGGTGGCAGCCACATGTTATGGGGCAGTGTGTTGTAAGAGATGCTCTTAACTGTGCTAACTCTAATGTGCTCTGGGACATTCCTGTAGGTTCTCCCAAGAGTATTAAAATGAGCATGAATGCTTTCTGTCCCTTGTTCTCCCAGTAGCCCAAATCCCACATGCAATTTCCTCAACCAAGGAAGCATGTGCTCCTCAAGCATATGCATCCTTGGGAGTATATACTGTGGCATGTGGGAAATTCAAGGTGAACTTCTTGATGTCTATTGAGCAAAAGGTGTGCTATTGTCTGTGTATACTGATGTATAGATATACCTACCTACCTTAACACATATCCTGTTAATGCTCCTCCCACATGATATTGTAGATATATAATTTCTTCTCTACCTAAAGTGTTTTGAATGTTTCAGTGATAATTTTATCCAATTTTAGGCATTGGTCAATAGACAAAAAGCTCAAAAAGCTTTAAACTTGGTGAAGAGAGCTGTCGCTTCTGCCACCAGAGTGGGACAGTGTGTCTGGACCAGCTGTACCCATTGACTGGCACATTGTACATTGTGTTGATGTTGTGAACCTATAAAGAGTACAGCATTTAGTGCATTTTCTCAAAAGGTGTCTGATCTTATCTTCAAGCTGGAGTGCACATGATTACTTTGTGGATGAACTGTTTTTTGTCTTGTTCTACAGACACTTCAATGCTCTAAAGCTTGGCTCAATTATGTGCTGTATGGCAGTCATATGAAACCAAGTCTACCTCCACACACCCTACAGCCATCTTTGGAGTGATCTATTTTAATCTGTGTTGTAGTTGTCATTGTATTTGTGTAAATATTCATTAATTTCATCATCCTGTATTGACCTCAAAAAAAGGAGGAGCCTTATTTGTGACCTGCCATAAGAAAGGGCTGGACTTCCTCTTCAAGACACTATGATTATCATTGCTATAAAAATTTTGGTATGGAAGTTCTTACCACAACACCAGCACCTTGCAAGGAACATAGCAGCTGTGCAGCTTGCGCAGTGCATCGGGACTGTAGCTAGGGCAACTCAAACCATTGCAGTGGTTGCAGTATGGGAATCAGCCAGAATATGACTGTGATGCAGTGTACTATAGTATTCAGATTGCCAGTACTGAGGTTCGGAATGGGACTGATTTTTAGTGAGTTCTAGCCATGTTGCGTTGCTATAGTTATACTCACGCATGCGCATGATTACAAAACTTAATTATTCAGGCTTAACAGCAGTGCATAACGAGGATAGGCTGCCTTAGCAACCATACCTGGTGGTTGCCTAGGAACTTGTGACCTCCACAGGGGCCAATAAACACAGTATAAATACTGTAAAAGGGCAACCAGCACCTGTACGTACCTGCTAGGTGCAATGCAAACACTTGCGCAGCACAGCCCCGCTTTAAAAACTTTTGCGCAACCTGTTTCTTAGCAACAGCACTTCAAACCTTGTTGAAGGCGGTCCTTTGTCTAGTCTACCACAGCCCAAAGGGAATTTTCAGATCAATTGTATTGATAAGTAGAGGAAGGTAAAGCATTGAATATTATTATAATGTATATAATATGGGTACATTTTGCAAAACATAGAAATGGAGCAACATAAGTCCCACCTAAAAAACAAATGTAGGGTGTGTGCCAGGTCAACTGGGACATGTAATCATAACAAACTCGAAGAACCAAGTAGGTCTGTCTTGGCCAAGGTATATGGCATAGTAGTAGAAAAGGAACCGGATGAAATCTTCCCTCCGGCATTGTGCAACAGCTGTTTTTTAACACTCAGAAGAGCTAATTTAGAAGGGGATACAGGACCAATACTGAACATACATTCCTGGTCTGCCCATAACAGCAGTGAATGTTCTGTGTGCACACCAGCCAGTGCTGGTCGGCCAAGAAAGAGGAAGATGGGGAGACCTAGCATAGACGAAAGTATTTTAAGGAATTTGTAAGAAAAATAAATGCTGTCAAGGCCCCAGAGTTTGCTCCCTTCCCCCTACACAAGTCTTTGTTCCTCCCATCTCTGTTCTTGGACCATGTTTTATGTCAAGTATGCCAGTGCATTCCATCCCAGGCCATTGAGATTTCAACTTGCAGGCATTACCTATGTGCAGAATGTATTATTAACAGTACATCATTTTCATGTCCCTGCAACGGAAATACCTTGAATCCAAATGATTTGTGTGCACCCTCACAATTATCATCCACTGTAGTGAGAGGTGTGATCAAATACTTCAGCTCCAGCATCTGAAGACTCACCTCCAGTCCAGCTGCGAACAAACAATGATCCCACAATTAGCAGCTATTTCCGTCGAACACATCTTATCAAAAGATTTATATCAGTCCCCTTCACTCATGAAAATACACACAATGGGGCTACTCACAGAAAAACTCTTTCCCACCAGTGGGCCTGTCACATGCAGGTCTTCTACAGGAAAGGTATTTAATAAAAATAATGTAACCAGTAGTTCATAAAAATTTACTTACTTCGCAGCCCATGTCTCTTGTACGAGTTACTAGTCCCAGAGTGGAGTCCAGTGAAGCTTCTCCTAGAACCCTCAAAAGACGAAGCAATGAGATCATGCTGGTCCGGGATATTGTAAGTAAGGGTTCATCTACTGAACAGCTGTCACATGAACTCCAAACTCTGACAAAACAAGACAGAGAAAGGTTGCTTGATTCAGCTCTGTCCGAGCCAGTAATCATACCCAGTGGTGATGTTCTTGCCATGAAAGCTGACCTATCCATCACATGGAATAAGCTTAGGACCCTCAGGAGGTATGTCTAGATACATTGCGTAAAGAAATAGCTATTAGAAAACTCACAGGTGGCTTGGAGCTTGGAACATCAGGCTTGATAGTGAAGCCAAAGAGAGATCCCTGGTAAAAGAATTAGTGGGGCACCTGATCGAGTGTGAGGCTCTACCTTTCACTTTCTCCATCAACGGTGGTGCTGGTGGAGAAGAAGTGAGGAAAGCCCCAATGGCCTGCATTCCTGACCTGGTTGCCAAAGTTGTGCAGCTGCTGGATCAGAGTGATAAGTAATAATAATGAATACACATCGGATATACCATAACAAAGTTCCTATCCTAAATTAGACTGGGAAGACTAGTAACTCACAAATTCATACCCAGCGATGAAATCTGGCTCAAAATTGGTGGAGATAAGGGTGGAAGCAGCATGAAAGTTCACTTTCAAATTCTCAACTGCCTACATCCAAATTCCCCAGCTAATACCTGTGTTTTTGTGGTGTATGAGGGGCCAGACACAAGTACTAACCTCCACTTAGTACTTGACAGATACAAGACACAGGTGGATGACTTAAAAAATCTCTAGTGAAGGTAAACACAAATCCTAAATAATATATTATCATTCTAATGAATGACTTGCATGCCAATAAGGAACTCGGCTGGCAAAGATTTCACCATCAAAGCCTTTTTGTCAGGGGATTATGCCTTTCTGTGCATAATGTATGGCCTTTCTGGAGCAAGTGGTATGCACATGGTTCTAAATTGAAGTATTATAATACCTGAGTCAAACTTCATAGGACGTCATTGCTGTCTGTGGTGCAACATTGACAGTGACAGTCTCAAGGTGTCTAGAGCAGATCGGAGCAAGGATGGCAAGTTTTCCCCAAGATCCCTCCACACCATCAAGGCTGATCATCATCGCTTTCTCACCTATGGGAAAGGCAACCTCAAAGTAGCAAAGCTACACAACAATGTAATTAACCCCCACTTCTTCGAAATTGACTTAGAGGAGGTATATTTAATCTACAACTCATTCGACTATAAACAGCCAATATCTTTTTCCAGGTTTGCTTACCAGGGCTCCACATCATACTAGGTGTGTTTTTCCGGCTCTTCGCCTTATTGGAAGACGAGTGCCATCTTCTGGACTTAGAGATGGCAGATAAGACCATTCCTCACATTAATGACAGGCAATCCTACAGAGACTACTCTGGTGCTGTGCGGGAGGAGAGGGTGCTTTTAGATCAAAAGACCAATCTTGATAACGAGATCAAGTGGTTGGATCAAGCCATCTCTCTCCTAACCCTTAATTCCACCAACCCCACCACAGACCCTACACTGCAGGCTACCACCAGCTATACAAAGGAGAAACAAAAAGAGAGGACAGATATAGTAAGCAGATTCTACAGTATAATGTTCCTTATCCAGGCACCTGGTTCATAACTTAGTCTAGACATCAGGCAAAGCCATTAGTGTATGTTATGATAGCCTGGAATCAAGGTTGCACTGTATATAGCATTTGAATTGGGCAAATTATTATTATTTTAAAGGAGAAAAAGTTGGCAGTCTTGGCAGCAACCAAGAAGAAAGGGCTATCTAGAAAGGATGGACCCTTCATCCGTAATTTAGATGCTGCATTGGCTTCTTTCAATGTGCATCGACAAGCATACTATAGTGGCACATTTGTGGGAAATCATGTGCATAGGGCACTCAAGGTATTATTATCATCAAATAACACAATCAGTTTCACAATACTTACCTACCTATCATCAGGAGGTGAATGTGAAGACACTCTGTGAGTCAGTCCCTAAGTTATCACACGCCAGATGTCCTCAGCTTCTGCCAAAAGCACAGTTTGTGTCCACCACATTTGTCAAGATATTCTCTGCCTTTGGCAAGTGCCACTTGGTATATGATGGTAGTGAGACACTCTCTGATGATCAGCTGAAAATTCTTGGTCAGTCACACACTGTGATCTATGTTTAAAATTAATGTCAATTCCACAGAATCCGACATAGACAAGTTTATAACTCTTTATAAGGACTTCTTCCCACATGCAACAGTGACCCCAAAATTGCACATGTTAGAAGACCATGTGGTGCCCTTCCTGAAGAAATGGAGAGTTGGTTTTGGGTTTTTAGGGGAGCAAGGAGCAGAATCTATACATTCAAAATTTAATTCCATCCGTCGAAACTATGAAAATATGCCAAATCCTGTCAGGAGACTAAAAGCCATTTTAAATAGCCACTTAATTCAAGTATGCCCAGAAAACATTCAAAAACTCCCACTCCCTAAGAAAAGAAAAAAAACATTCTCTGGATAACTATTTATTTATTATCCCACCTCTTCTTGTACATACCATGTATTAAAAAACATGTACTTACTTTTAGCCTCAGAACTGCTTCAAACAAAATGTACCCGAGAAGAAACTGGCATCAACTTGTAGCTGGAGAATAGGCCTACCTTCTTAACTTCAGATCCAGAGCAGAAAAATTCCCTATGGGCCCAGGTAAACTGTCAAAGGTTGACCAGCTTCTCCAAATTCAATTAACTGTAAGCCGTGATCCTAACTTCTTTTGGCTCCGCTCTTTCACTGGCTTGAAATTTGATCCTTCCTCGATATCGCTAAATAAACTCCACATGGTGTAGGCCACTCCCTAGGCCTTAAAAAGGCTTTTAAAGCCACCCACTACATTAGTACAAGGTCGTTGCTATGTTGTTGCTATGCTGTAGGAAAAAAATTCATTTACAAGCTAATGTCCATTGCGCAGGCTAATTGAAACACCCGTGACGTACACATACCATGCATCTATATCTTGGAGGGCAAGGGTTACACAGTAAACATTCGCTTATATATTACAGGGGAGTAGGAACAGGGGGCAGTTGACCCCCCCCCCCCAATATTTCTAAAGGGAGGGCAAATGTGCCTTTTGCCCCCCCCCCCCCAATATTTTGCTTCTGTACAGTAGTAATATAGCAGAGTTAAAGTGTCACTTACCTTTACTATATTCTAGTTTTCCACCCACACACTTGGTCAATTTGCATAAACCAAGCAGGCCCAATACCTTGGAAATTGGAAAGTACTGACTGAATTGCATTACTAATTTGTTGAGTCAGTGTAACACTGACTCACACATTAGCACACTGACTCACATACAGTCAACCTTGATTTCCTTTAGACTGCTACAAGATCTAATTGTTTTAGGACACTTACATCTAACACATTCACCTGAGATTGTTCTGTGGTAAAAACCATTTATATCTTTGACTTCATACAAAATTAATGCCTACATATCACATGTACACATGCATAGCATCATGTGTGCATATATATGCATATGACACGACCAGGCCCGCACATCCAGTGTCTAGTGTTTTGCCCCCCTCCAATAAATTTCATCTTCCTACTCCACTGTATTATAATGGTTAATACTTGTTGTGTTGTTTTGTTAGCACTGTTTAAAATACCATAAAATGTATCAATTTCTGTTGCTGTTGGCTGTGGAATCTTTTCCCCTGACTTTCCCTGTTAAAAGTTTCGTTACTGTCCAATGGCTGCTTCCTGCTTGATGGTCTACTGAAGTTAATTTCAGTAATAGGGGCTGGTGTAGCCTATGCAGTTGTATTGTGATGTTTTAAAGCAAAATAATGTTTTCACATTTTTAGCTGGAGGGAGCCACAAACACTTCTGAGATGTACTGTACATGCATTTGAGCCAGATGCTACCCTCATCTCTGTTGCTTGTACCAAACAATATAAAACAGCTGCAATATGGGAGCAAGCCTCTCCCAAGCTATAATAGTTATCAAACAATAATTACTATAAAATATTAGCTATAACCCGCCATGCAAGTGCAGTGAGCAGCTAATATTTCCCCTTTCTGTTCAAGGATAACCCATGGCAAGAGTGGAGTCGCAGACATTCTTTGGGAATGCTTCACCTAAAAATAAAAGCTTATGGATTACTATAGTATTGTGTAATAACTCACTCACTTTCCCCATAACCACAAATCTTAAAGCTGCAGCAGTTTGGTACTGATGAAGCTTCAGCCCATGCACCCATCCTGCCCTGAGGAAGCTGTTGCCATCAAGCATTCCCTTCCTGGCCTAATTCACATGTACATCAGTACATGTCTATGGTAGCTTCCAGAACTATCACTCACTTTGATTTCCTCTCTAGTATATGGACTAGGTGTACTTATCATGTATAACATCATATCACTCCACTGCACATCTGGAATGATGTCTGGGTTTGCTGTCCACTCCTCGATAGCGTAGGGGTCCTTAGTAAGCCCTGCAGAGACTCATATCGCGCCCTAGAACAGAGCCGGAGCCAGCTCTTTTGAAGTGGTACGGCCATTGGGGGGTTTAACGAATTCACAATGTTCAAATGGACATCCAGTATCTATCTGTCTGTGTATCTAATCGCTGGACTGGATCACTGGACTGGACTGGACTACTGGACTGACCTTTGACCTACGCATGCGCACTAAATACTCATGACATCGTAGCAATGGCTGCCAGAGCTAAGGTGTGTTATTTTTTTTTTTTACCTTAGCTGTTTCGCCGAAAGCTTGGTCTATGTCTTCCTTTTAATGTTTAGGTCGGGTGTAGTCTTATTTCAACTTTAGAAAGCTTTGTCTATATCTAATGTTTAGGTCGGGCGTAGCCGTGCAGATCCCATTGTGGTGTCTGACTCTGAAGATGATTTACTGCCCATGGAAGTGGATGGATCACCCATAAAAATTTTTCCCAAGAGAAAATTCAGGTTAGTAACTAGATTCTTGTAGACATCCCTGAGCTGTAAGCACAGCTACATCCAGTGGACATAGAAAAATTGCCTAGATCTGGCTTATTATATTTGAGGGCTGGGAAAACTTAATCATATTTTACGAGGGCCATCTTATGTATTAATGGTGTTTGGCCTAATTTTCTAAATTGCCAATAATTTTGTAAGCTCCAGTTATGCAGCCTATACACTGTATATATGATACATGTAACAGTAACAGCTAGTCACGCAAGCCACACCCCTGATTACGAATGGGGGTAATCTGATAACCTTTGGATCCCCATCTCATTCTCCTCATAATATGGAAGAAGGCAGTTTTTATCATATAACAGCTATGAATTTTAATTTGCAGCCATTTCATGGCTGAACAATAGTAGTTCTGCTTGTGACTGCAGCACTCAATTTGAGCACCACCAATTTCAGTGTAATTACATTCCAGCGAAAAAAGAGTGTAGTTCAAAGGTTGGTTACCAGACCCCCATTCATAACCGGGGTGTGTGGCTTGCAAGATGGTGTGGCTTATCATGTCATTAATCTATAGTCACCTTCAACCCTATATTGTATTGTCATTGATAGTGAAGTCTTCCACATTCTTGATGATAATGATATCAATGATAAAGACTTGGCTGAAAATCCAGGTACTCCCTTGTCTGTATAGTGAAACTCTACACTTTGTGTGACTACATGTAAGAATGATGTACTTTTCTCTACGATCTCTAGCCACTGTCTTGCCCTCTCACTCTTCTAGTTCTGTCACTCGTATCTTACACTTAGCTCTATTCTTTAATTCACCCTACCTCTTTATTTACTCTATTTGTAGATACTTGTACGAAAAAGAAATTGAAAAAGGAATTGAAGTTTAGGTAATATTAACGACTGTTTTGAAGTTGTATACCTGTAAGAGTTAGACCAATCATATGAGTTAAAATATCTGATCCTCTACCAGAATTCCCACTTAATGTGGTGTAAAAAGCAAATGGTCATACCTTGCCAGTCCACAAATGTCATCACGGTCTAATATTTCAGTCATCTACCATTCTTACAGTTGCAGTGATGATACAGATCAGCCAGATGATGAGGATCAGCCAGTGTATGAGGTTCCTCCACCCAAGTATAGTGCAGACTACATCTTGAAAATATTGCTTGATCCTGATATTGACAAACGGAAAATTTGTACCAGCAAACCTACCAATGTCACAAGGAGTGCAACATATGTAGTGAACATTCAAAGTCTAAAACATGCTGATGACATTAAGAAAGATCAGTTTGATATTTGGAATTATTCAGGATCGCACCCTCAAGCTTATCAAGTTAGCTGTGGTGATGAAGGGCATATATCTGTGGAGATATGTGGGAATGGAGCAACAGGACAGAATGTGGTCTATCTTCGACGTCTTCATTGTACTCATCCTTCCAATCATGATTTTAAGAGACTCATCTGTTTTATTACTGGTAAGTTATCATCATCTCTTACCTGTCAAATTTGTTCATCCTTCTTGGTAGTTTTCTTGATCAAGTTGTATGCATGTATACTTATGAGGTCAAAGGTGACATACCACAGGAAATTGAACTTTGCAAACTCCTCTAGGATTGGCTTGTTTCACTCACAACAAAAGGACACTGAGTGTACAATAATTATTGACAATAACCTAGTGAGGCCAATGCCTAAAGGGAAGAGAGCACACAACAAGTTTAATAATAGTACACAGTGCATAGGAGATAAAATTGTTCTAACAAGCTTGGGTTTTGGTTTAATTTTTATAACACTCAACATTCTGCCGTCTGTAACTAGCACCATGGGTCTTTAGTGTCCTCTCCTATAAGCCATTGGTGGGGCACACTGGATACAGTGGTGGGTTGAACTTGATGCATGACCAATTAGATTTCTTGGCAATTATTTTAGCTAACATGTGCCAACAATATATTAAGTATTTTTTCATTGTGTAGATGGTTCCAATAATCCACACCACCTTTGTCTACTTGTTTACCGACTGCCTTCAGGATTTGTTCCGACTATCGTATCTCATGGAAATTCTAAGGAGAACAAACCATTTTTTCCTACCTGGAAAAGTACGATGTCTCGAATTAAGGAAGACAGTGCAGCGAAAGGTCCTAAAGCTGTGATAGAATGTCTTTCAGAAGAAGTTGGTGGAATGCTAGGAGCAGTGGCATCAGGACAGTTACCAAGAAATGAAAAACAGGTTACAAATATTAAGCAAAGGTCCAATTTGATACGAGATGGCACTGATAAAGCAGCAGATGAACTGTTTGTTGTGATGCAACGTGCATATTCAGGAAGAAATTCATTCGGGACATCAAGACAGCACCAGAGCCAGCAGTGGTGCTTGCTGATGATCAGCAAATAGTTGACTTGATCCGATTTTGTACTGCGTCTGTTGAATTTGGAGTCATTACTGTCGACCCCACATTTTGCTTAGGTGCCTTTGATG
This sequence comes from Diacarnus erythraeanus, assembly GCA_964016965.1. NCBI lineage: Eukaryota > Metazoa > Porifera > Demospongiae > Poecilosclerida > Podospongiidae > Diacarnus > Diacarnus erythraeanus. The sequence continues at coordinate 9,402,271 of OZ024669.1, read as the reverse complement.
TTACACCTATGACCTATAGACATCTACTTCTTGAGACGTGTAGGAACAGCCAGCCACCTATCTTCTTAGGACCTGTTCTCATACATTACAAGAAAACATTTTCCTCGTATTTGTTCTTTGCATCTTCCCTTATTGGCTTAAATCGTCAACTAGAAGGGGTGTGAGTTATAGGTACTGATGGAGAATGAGCCCTCAGTAATGCCCTTACACATGAGTTTCGTTTTGCTCAACACCTCACTTGTTTTATCCATGTTCGAAGAAACATCAAAAATAAAATCAATGAGTGTAACCTCCCATCAAGGTTGGCTAACACCATTCTCAATGATGTCTTTGGACAAAGATTGGGATCTGTATATCAAGAAGGCCTAGTTGACAGTGTTAACAGTGATGACTATGATAATAAATTACAGGCTGTCATTGGAAGTTGGAGAGATGCTGAGTTACAAAGCACCTCTGATATTGAGAAGTTTATTGATTGGTTTATGGCAAACAAATCACAAGCTATACGCCAAACTATGTTGCGTTCAATAAGGGAGGATTGTGGTCTGGGGAACCCACCTTCTACTTTCAGTACAAATGCTAGTGAGAGCATCAACGCTCTATTAAAGCACAAAGTTGACTACCAGAAACAACAATTGCCAATGTTTATTGAGAAAGTTCAGGAATTGGTAGCTGAGCAGAAACAAGAGGTGGAGCGAGCAGTTGTTAATCATGGTAAGTGGCGGTTAAGGTCTCAGTATAGATACCTTGGGGTGCAAGAGCAAGTATGGTTTACAATGACTGCTCAACAACGTCAGAGACACCTTTCTCGGGTGCATTCAGTATCCCTTATGGAAGCTGACGATACAAGTAGTCACTCAAATATGAGACGTGGTGATGGCAAGCTGTCTATGGATGCTGAGACTCTAGCAAAGAGCTCTAACTTACCTATTGCGTGTGTTGAGGGAATCTTAAACAAAGCATCTGAATTATTGCACAAAGAAAATGCAATTGTTCCAGCACCAGGGCAGAGCTCAGAGGCGAGAATGGTACTCAGTTTTAGTAGCAAGATGCCACATATGGTTGTCCCTACTAAGGGCGGTGGTTTCAGTTGTGATAATAACTGCTCTAATTGGAAGTCTATAGGCCTATGTTCTCATTCTATGGCTGTTGCTGAAAGTAATGGAAAATTGGAAGAATTTATTATGGGTGTCAAAAGGAAGAAAAAGATTCCAAACATGACGGCTCTAGCTACATCAACAATGCCCAAAGGACGAGGAAGGAAAGGCAGTATTCCTCCACATACTAGGAAGTCAACCCGTGCTGCAGAATCATGCACTCGAGTAGCTATGAATGTTGGAACACAAGTAGTATCTGGTAACATTGGAACTGCTAGTACCCATGCTACTCCTAATGTGCCAACATGTGTAGGAGATAGAATACAGGATTTGTATTCATCCCCACTTCCTCCCAACCCCTGGAATCACCCATATCCATTGGTGCCATGCCGACCTTCGTACTCTCCTCCATTTACTCCTCCATATTTTCCTCCCTCGTACCCTTGTCCCTCATTCTCTCCTGTGTACTCTCCATCCATGTACTCTTCTCCCAGTTACTCTCCTACCAAAAACCCATTCACTCTTGGTTTTATTAGAGGAAATATATCTGTCTGTATTGGGTGCAAAAATCGATATGAAAAGAATGCCCAGCCACCAAATGACTTGTGCATAAAGCATCAAGAATGGAGGGAGTTTACACCTGTCGGAAGTGAGACCACACAGTCAAAATTTTGTAACGTATACTATCACTGCAATGTTGAATGCGTACAGTTCAGGTGTGCCGATTTCAATCCCTTGCTCCTAGACACATCTGTGGTTAAGGAACAACTTACGTCTATACACATAGAATACTTGGCAACAAATTTTGGACTCCACTTGGATTAATCCAGCCACCCTCACCTTGATTTCATGAGTGAATATTGTTAGCTGTATTGCATGAGTGTTGCAAAGGTGTTGTGTATATTTCTATTTAATGCACCATTATGGATGACATCATAGCATAGAATGTGCATGGCCAAAACCATCTTGTTTAAGCACAGGGAGTATAGATATGTGTAGTGACCCAGCCACCAAACTACTTGTACAATGTACATGTGCATAATAGGACTTTACACCTGTAGAAAGCAAGACCACACAGCTAGAATGTTACTACTGATGTTTAACCACCAAAATGAACTTGCTTTGGTCAGTAGGCAGAATCATGCTAGCTTATAGGATTCCTGAAGGTCATCATGACTGCCTGAACATGTCTTAAAACTGAATTCAAATCTGCAGTTCAACTGTGTAGTCTTACTTTCTATGCATGTAAACTTCCACTCTTGGTGCTCTATGCATAAGTCATTTGGTGGCTAGATACTTTTTTCATACCAATCTTAATGTTTTGAGAGAGTTTTTTTTTTTTTTTTTTTTTAATTTAAGCCCATCAGGACTCCTTTGGACCAAAGATTGATAGCATTGAACAGTGGATATAGGATATACAACAGTACTTAAAAAACTTTCTTGTAGGTCAAAGGTCAGTCCAGTCCAGTCCAGTCCAGTGATCCAGTCCAGCGATTAGATACACCCTGTTCAAATTAATATTGTAGAATCAAATCACACAAAGTAAAAAAAATTTACACATTAAATTTCCCAAACACTCTAAGTCTACCTTCTCTCTGTCCAACAAATTCATCAGCAATAGAACTAAGATTTAAACTGTCAGTTTTATCAGAGTGAATATTTAAAGCCATTTGTTTAATCGTATTTGATTCATTGTGGTCCGCAAGTTTCCTCCTTAGAGCTGAAAAAGAACGCTCAGATGTAGCATTTGTAGGTGGCATTACTAACAGTAGTTTGAGAACAATCCACGCATTCGAATATGCTACTCTTTGAGGAGGTGACATCTCTGACAACAACTTAACTAAGTTATGTATAGTTAATTCCATATCCTTCATGGAAGTGTCAACAAAAGCTTTCAAGAGGGAAGCTGAGCCTGAAGCTGTTGTTTGGAGAGGTCTTCTTTGTAGAAATTGCACACAAAATCCAATTCTAACTCATATGGACGACCACAAAGGGTGCATGTCTGGATGGACCAGACATGCATCCTTTATGAGCTTTGCACAATTCAATAGCATTGTTGCAATTCACACCATGCATGAAATGTAAATTGAAGCGTAGGTTTTCCCAAAAGGTGGTACGGCATAGGTTTTCCCAAAAGGTGGTACGGCATCATGGCCGTACCACCTTTTGGGAAAACCTACGCTTCAATGGCCGTACCAGCCGTAGCGGTGGCTCCGGCCATGTAGAATCTTCTGTGAGGTTAAAATACTCAGATTTTACATCCATTGCCATGTGGACCTGAGGCAGCTGATCGTTGCATGCCCTCTAATATGGTGGATAGCAACCGTCGCTAGGGCCACGCCTTCCCGCGCAGGCCCTCTATTTTGACCCCCAGGAAAAATTTAATACGTAATGACATGATGAATCTGTGAATTTAGTCAATCCCGCGGCATTCCCGGCGCCCTATTTATAATGGTAATCATTAATCACATGATCACTATTACATTTTTATGATTATTATTAAGAATAAGAATAATTATTATTATATACCTTAGCTACCTGCCGGTAGTATAGTAAGTAGTTAGCGGGCTGGCACTCGCCGTCCTTGTTTCTTAGCGCCCAGCCTATCTCTAGCGCATACCTCCAGCTAATCTATCAATCTACTCTGTAAAGGTGAGCTGTAATGGGCTGAATTGTAGACATTGTTTAGAGTCAAAAAATTTATAGTTAGCTATCATCAGATAGAAAATAACTGGGAACCATTGTAATTTCTAAAGTTATGTGTTGTAAGTAGGCTTAGGTAGATTATGCTGGCATAATTTTAGGGACTGCCTGGAATCAAGCATAATGCTAGAATAATGGGGCACATTTTAGGAATAATTGAGCTCTTTTTGCACCTGGTTATTGTACAGCTAATTGTGAAGTCCTCTGAGTGGTCCTGATGGAAAAGTTTTTTGATAGTGTCAAAAATGGCTTCTAGTACTAAAGGCCACTTTTGGAGATCAGCAGGGGAAAACTTTATAGGACTATGTAAAAACATCAGTTTAACAAACAATAACTGTTCTTTTAAAGGAGAATAATCTAAATAATGTTGTGAGAATAATGGGTGAATTAGCAAGAATAATGGGCAACTTTTTTTAGCATTGCAGAATAGAATAATAGGGGAAATTTTGAGCATAATCTACCTAAGCCTAGTTGTAAGCAAGCAGTGGTGAGGTGACCAAATTCCTAACTGTTAATTAGTAGCAGTTTGGGCACTAATTGCACAAAGTAGCAGTAAACTGTCTTGGCACCTAAGGAATAAATCCAGCCTCTAGGCTTCACAAAGAAATTACAGTGTATTATACTCTGTGTGCACAACAGAACATAAAGTTTTATGTGTAGGTACAGTATACATTTTCAAACACCAAGTTTATATTGTAGCATAAAATAATAATGGCCAAGCCAAAAAAAAAAAAAAAAAAAGGTATCAGATTTCAATTAGCCAGCAATCTGATTGTTAGTAGAGCTAGAGATCCTAGGCCAGCGACATTGTGTCATTTATTCCTACAGACAAGTTTTATTATTAGATACAATTATTGCTACAGTAAAATGTTGAAACTTCACCAGACATGGAGTTGTACCCTCATTCCTATCATTCACTTAAAAATTCAATTGAGTTGCTGACTAGTAGTTCAAAAAGAAGCCAATTAGGATTGGCACGATCCTCGTGTGTCATCCTCGAGTGTCGCTGGCTTTCCGGAAACATATTATAGCACTTTTCCATCGCGCTGATAGCTCTTAGATCGCTGAGTTCCAGGATGTTTACTGTTCACAACTTTAGTAGGTATTCTGAAGAAGCTGACGCTTGTCCCTCGATCCCAGATCTACAAAATACAGCACATCAAAAATGAACAGCAATTGTACGTACACCACGTGTGTATGATATGACGTAACCTCGATCTTTATAATTAATGATGCAATGGTGGACCGGACAACGGACTAACACCGTACCGACACAAAGCCCGGATGATAAAAATTAATTTTAATACATGTGGTGTCACGTGGATCTGGAGCGTTCATATACATTTCATGTGCATGTGACCGTTCGTTACACACACATGTTGTGGATCGAAAATATTAAATTTGTTCAGCTAGCTGACGTACATATCTTAAAAGCGGGCACCTCCACTCATCGTAACGGCAGTGTACTGTGGCTCATCCCGTGATCATGGCATCAATGTTAAAGCCGTTCTCTCTACTAATCGTGATATTTATTGCTGCCGATTGTCTACCACTAAGTAATTATATCATGTGTACCTAATTCATATCTGGATGAGTAGTCTACTATATTATAAGCTAGTGAGAACTAGGGCAGCTCTCCTACTAACAGAGCTCTCAAGGCAAACATTATCAAAAGAGTGACTTCAGGAGTGAGATCAGCTATTGTAGTTGTGAGACATACTGTTAAAAAACATGGCAATGGTATTGCCTCTTATGAAATCTTTCTACTTGGTAATTCATGCTAGTGTGTAATAATTTTAGACCACAAACTCATGTTAGATAGTAGTATCAATAGCCTTTTTAGATGGTTCAGGCTTACCTTCATCAAACTCTTCCTCTTCAGAAAGGTAAAAAGAAGCTTGGTTGTCCATGATTTGGTAGAAAACACTGACAGCTACAAAATAATTTGGATAGGTCACAACCCTACTGCATTAGGTAAGGTGTGTCCAATTGTGTACCTCTAAAAATAATTTGAGTTTGTAAGTGTGAGATTTAGTTGGAGGCTTGAGACTCCATGAGATGAGACTCAGCCCTAGACATGAGACTTGAGAGCTCAGTACTAAGTGTAAGGTATGGGAGAAAGCTTGTATATAAAAAAGGGAGGGTATACCACTCACAATCCATAGATAAGGGGTTGGAAACACTGCACTGACATACCTACCAAGTCTCAAGCTGCTTGATTTTCAAGCAGTTGACCTCAATCTTAAGCTCTTAAGCCTAATGGTCTTTTTATTAAATTGACCACAGTACTGTATGGGAAGTTTTTATTATATTAGCTAATATTAGACTTTAGTGGTGGTACATACATAAGCACTATTCTGTCTGGCTTGCTATTGTCAGACCCACAGCCAGGGGGGTTGAGGGGTTCACATTAACCCCCTTTCTGATGTATTATGTTAATAATGGTAGAATTACTTTTTATTAGCATTAACAAATTTTAGATGCCACATTTACAACTAAACTGTTGCTCAGTAATTGAGTAAACTTTAGTTAGCTAGTGAAAATGAAGAGACAAAGGGAATCAAAGGATATTCAATCCTTTTTAGAAAGAAAGTTGCTCTTGATGAAGCTAGTTAGATACTATACTAGCTAAGACAATAATACTTAGATTGCTCCAATTTATCATTCCAGTCTTCTTTTAAATTATCCCCAATACACATGAACTATGAAACAATTCTAATTTTCAAGTGACCACACCCATTCTCATTGTAAATCAAATAACAGATGGTAAACTAGAATAACATCCTAGAAGGTAAAGTGTAGTCTGTTATTTGATTTACAATGAGGATGGATGTGATCAGGTGAAATTTTCACCTTGTGCTATTCAAGAACCTCCCTTTTCAAATTTCTGGCTACAGGCCTGTATACCACATTGAACACTGAAAAAGGTGTCTTCATTGTTTGTAAAAAAATATGACTGCTATGACTCATTTGAACAAGTTCAGCTACATGGGAACTTACACAAAGAAATGGCTAACATAATAACAACTGAACTAATTTTGTAATGATGCATGAATCATAATGCACATGTAGCTATCTTGAGCTTTGTCTTTCACAGATATGGTTCACCTCTCCCCCATTGCTCTAGGCATGCAGTATAGTAGAGTAGCTTCAGGGCCAGTATTACCTATGCTGTCAGTGGTTACCAGTTGAATTGTCTCTTTGCTGTTGTTCATTCTGTGTTATAAGCTTGTGGGAATTATTATGCTTCAAGAAGTTAGTCTCATGCACACCACGCTCATCCCAAAATAGATTCTAGTCAAACTGCATTGGCCTGCTGGTTCAGCATGAATAGTAAACTGGAATCTGTGCTGAAATTATTGGCGTTGTTCACATTAACTAGTCACACCTCTTCACTTCTTATTCTTCAACAAACGTGAAAATTTTCAGTCACATGACCATAACACACAATCACTGTTTTTTAAGTACTGTTTCCAATCCCTCCTCTCTATTATCTATGCACAATCCGAATTGTCACATTGTTCAAAGTGAGAATCAAATATATCTGTAAGCACTGTACTCTTAAGATTACCTACTATGCCAGCATTATGCTCAATGCTTTAGCATACTTATGTCCAAAATTATGCCAGCATAATGCATACTCATCTATCGATGTTGTCAGTGAGTCAGTGAATAACTGGATGGCACCAAGATTAAAAAACATGGTGCCAGAGAGGTCAAGTGTTCAGCATCATTCTTCCTTAGAATTGCATTTAGGTTACAAGTAGTACTACTAACCTGTAGCTCAAACTTATTGCTGAATCTACAATTAGTAAGTCTCGTGATCATGATATGTGAATATCTGTGATCTGTTCTAATGCCTGTATTGTACTTTGACACTTTTCTTTGAAGATTATTGTTTCCAGGGCCAAAATTGACCTTGGGGCTACAACATGGTCCCCATCAAGAAAATATTTTAGCACCCCTGGCAAGGCTAAAGGCTTGGACTTGTTGTTCCAGGACTAGAAGAAGCGCTGACTAAGCAAGTTATGTTGTTTAGGTGTAGTTCACTCATGGAAAGTTAGTAATTAGAGTGATATGACTGCAACACAGTTCTTACCCACTACGTATCTGTTCAAGCAAATATTCACACAAGTTGAATAGTGAAGTGTTAGACTGCTTAGTATTGTCTCTCCCGGGATCAGTACACTGACTCAACAGTAGAGTCAAAATGTGGGTGTGGTTCATGGTGAAGACTATGAAACTTTCCAGAGAGTGAAGGTGTGGTGGGAGAAGTTTACTATAATTATTGTAATGACCTGTCCTGGTGTGTGGCACTTGATCCTTATTATTGCACTGTTTATATCCCATCCACACTAGCCAAGTCTTCTTCCATTTAATGGAGATATTAAAATTTAAAGTTGGATTCCTCCATTTAAGGTGTCCACTGTGTAGTCTGTAATTTGTGGTGGTCTCAGTACTATAAATGTTACCTTCAATATTTACAGTTATCTGTCACAGAGATGATATGGATTTTTCTTTTACAGTAACAACATCTCCTGAATATTTGTGTTTGGGAGATTCCGTACAATTGACTTGCTCTGCTCAAGGTTCAGCAAGATGGAGGAGTGATGATATTTTAGGACCTGGCCAAAGTATTCTTTTTGATAGTATAATATCAATCAACACACCAATGACTGTGGGAAATGGCACTGGAGTTTTGCTTGAAACAAGTCCACGTATTGTTACATCTTTATCATTTAACTTGACTACTGACAGAGTTGTGACTAGTTGTACTGATAATCAGCGTATGACTACAACAACTATATCTTCTGTTCAACCTAGTGAGTTTCAAGTAATATTATGTTTGTGATAGTATGCTTGTTTGTATGTGTATGTGTATGTATGTGTGTGGGTTGTTTGTGTGCTTGACAGTGGAGAGATGGTTAGAGAGTGGGAGTCACTCACTGTTAATTACAAGTATGATGAGAGGGTTCAGGAAAAGAGGAAGGTCACGGAATGCTCGTTAGCTAATTATGGTGCATCAACAAGATCAGGTGTGGAGATCACAGCATTACAGTACCAGCAAACCACAAGGGATTTTGGCCAGACTGTGAGCATACCAAAGGCAAAGCAGATGGTGAGAGGAAGGCTGGTGGAGGAGGAAGACTAAGATTTCATTTCTCTGAATGGTGGAAACATTGAAGTGGTGGAAGAGTTTCCATGTCTTTCTGCAGGGGTTCCCAACAGAATAGCCATAATGGCTAGTTTATTAATTTTTCTTTAGCCATTTTCAATTATTATTAGTAGCCTTCAATGCAGTAGAGGCCAGAAAGATTACATAAGTGGTAGAGCTTAGATTTTGGATGGTTGCTGCAAGCTTCTGTAAAGGATTATAGCCATTTTGGTTAATTATGCCTGTCTAACTGTAGCCAAAAGCTACTAGAATTAGCAAATGGCTAATTTGGCTAATGTGTGGGGAACCCAGTTTCTGTGTGTATGTAGATTTAATTAGGGTGTTGATTGTGGTGGGGATTACATGCATGGCCATGCATGTCGGAACTAATATTGAGTAGGGAAGTCCCGTAATATTATTGTCTCAACCTGCTAACTCTCTATAACATAGTTTTTTTTTTTTTTGGAGTAGTAAATTATGAGCAAAATTAAATATTTGTGAGCTTCCGTGTTACTTCATCAATTTTCACAGTAAAGTTTATATTATTTAAGTAATAGGTATGTCATTTACATGGTTATGAGCTCATGAATAATTAATTAGAAAGGTGGCGTTAATTAGAATTATACTCGATTACCAATAAGCATGCACACAAAATGATGTGCATAATTAGTTTCACTTGTAGGTTTTGGACAGTTGGGTTGTGGACAGGTGAAATCAGCAGCAAGATTACTTTTACAAAAAGGATGGATTTGTTCAAAAAGATATACCACCAACATTGAGCATCTAGACCATTGACAATAGTTGGTGGGGGGAATTCCAGCATCAAGGATAAACTGGTGGTCAACTTTAAGAATGTCTAGAATCCATTAAAGATGTATTCTTATGCATTGTTACGATACCTGGATTTTTAGCATTAAAATCAGTGGTACTTCAAAATGTTTGGAATTGATTTGAAAAACTGCTGAAGGAATGCTGTCCATTGATAAAAAGTAACATGCTTACAAATCCTGTAAGGTCTCATATCAGCTGTGCCTTGTTTTGCTGAGTTGTGGTTGACTCCTTGACCACAAATGTTATATCCTCAATAGTGTCAACACGTGATCTCCGAAGGTGTTTTTTCTCTAAGCCAAAGAACCTGTCTGGAGCAAACTTAGTGTGTCCAACTAGCATAAAGGATAGCTCAGCAGTCAAGTGCCTACTAGTCATCACTCTGCATACCCAATATTGAACCTTAGCATTGTTTTTGTTTTGGCAGATGCAATTATCAGCATGAAAATAAACATTTTATACTTTTCTAGGAAGTGATGAATAAGACTGATAGTACTGAGTCAGCTCCTTTTCTGCCTCGCCAATTAGGTGGTTCACTTGTTCACTTTTTTCCTCACAACACACACCAAATATACCACACTTACATATAATACTTATAAGAATAATGCAGGAAACCACAACAACCTCTTCACATTGCCTCCAGTAATAGTGTTGAGCATCCCCTGGCCAATTCAAGGTGTAATGATGATCTGGTTGGTGTGTGTGTGTTGATCTGGTTGTGTTTGTGTGTGTTGATCTGGTTGTGTTTGTGTGTATTGATCTGGTTGTGTGTGTGTGTGTTGATCTGGTTGTGTTGGTGTGTGTTGATCTGGTTGTGTGTGTGTGTGTGTTGATCTGGTTGTGGTTGTGTGTGTGTTGATCTGGTTGTGTTTGTGTGTGTTGATCTGGTTGTGGTTGTGTGTGTGTTGATCTGGTTGTGTTTGTGTGTGTTGATCTGGTTGTGTGTGTGTGTTGATCTGGTTGTGTGTGTGTGTTGATCTGGTTGTGTCAGTGTGTGTTGATCTGGTTGTGTGTGCGTGTGTGTGTGTTGATCTGGTTGTGTTTGTGTGTGTTGATCTGGTTGTGTTTGTGTGTTGATCTGGTTGTGTGTGTGTGCGTTTGTGTGTGTTGATCTGGTTGTGTTTGTGTGTTGATCTGGTTGTGTGTGTGTGCGTTTGTGTGTGTTGATCTGGTTGTGTTTGTGTGTGTTGATCTGGTTGTGTAGGTGTGTGTTGATCTGGTTGTATTTGTGTGTGTTGATCTGGTTGTGTGTGTGTGTTGATCTGGTTGTGTGTGTGTGTGTTGATCTGGTTGTGTTTGTGTGTGTTGATCTGGTTGTGTGTGTGTGTGTTGATCTGGTTGTGTGTGTGTGTGTTGATCTGGTTGTGTCAGTGTGTGTTGACCTGGTTGTGTGTGTGTGTTGATCTGGTTGTGTGTGTGTGTGTTGATCTGGTTGTGTCAGTGTGTGTTGACCTGGTTGTGTGTGTGTGTTGATCTGGTTGTGTGTGTGTGTGTTGATCTGGTTGTGTCAGTGTGTGTTGACCTGGTTGTGTGTGTGTGTTGATCTGGTTGTGTGTGTGTGTTGATCTGGTTGTGTTTGTGTGATCTGGTTGTATGTGTGTGTGTGCGTTGATCTGGTTGTGTAGGTGTGTGTTGATCTGGTTGTGTGTGTGCGTGTGTTGATCTGGTTGTGTGTGTGTGTGTGTGTTGATCTGGTTGTGTGTGTGTGTGTGTGTTGATCTGGTTGTGTTTGTGTGTGTTGATCTGGTTTTGTGTGTGTGTGTGTTGATCTGGTTGTGTTTGTGTGTTGACCTGGTTGTGTGTGTGTGTTGATCTGATTGTGTGTGTGTGTTGATCTGGTTGTGTGTGTGTGTTGATCTGGTTGTGTGTGTGTGTGTGTGTTGATCTGGTTGTGTTTGTGTGTGTTGATCTGGTTTTGTGTGTGTGTGTGTTGATCTGGTTGTGTGTGTGTGTGTGTGTGTGTGTGTGTGTGTGTTGTGTCAGTGTGTGTTGACCTGGTTGTGTGTGTGTGTTGATCTGATTGTGTTTGTGTGTTGACCTGGTTGTGTGTGTGTGTTGATCTGATTGTGTGTGTGTGTTGATCTGATTGTGTGTGTGTGTTGATCTGATTGTGTGTGTGTGTTGATCTGGTTGTGTTTGTGTGTGTTGATCTGGTTGTGTGTGTGTGTTGATCTGGTTGTGTCAGTGTGTGTTGATCTGGTGTGGAAGATGGTATTTTATGTATATTCATTAATAATTGTGATAGGCTCTGGGGAAAAGGGGTACTTTGTGCACATAATGATTTTTCAGAATGAGCACTTATGTACTATGAGGCTGAAAAACTAATTATTCTACTTGTTTTTGTTTTTTACTTCAGATGGATCTTAGGCCCTTACTCTACCTCTACCCCAAGTCTGAACAGTCACAAGCCACTCAAGTAGCCAGCTCCTGGTCCAAACAGCAGGCCACCTCTTTCTGCTTTCTTTGTCCACGGAAAACTAATGAATGAACTTGAATGAATGATGAATATTATTTGAGAATGATGAATTTGAATGAATTTAAAACCAAGCGCTAATACAGTAGTTCCTCTTTTGAGAGACCGCCCTCAAATCCGACAAAAAATGGTCTCCCAAAGGAGGTGGTGAAGGTGATGGGTGTGGTTAAATATATTTCAATATGGTACACACAGTTTCTTTTAGCATAGTTTCATCTGTAATATCTTGACTCTTTCTTACTAACTCTAATAATTCACAGTTTTTGTGAGCAAGAGCAAAATTTCACAGTCCATGGAGATATTTAGTTGCAGTCTGAATGCCTATAACTGGTGTACTCTCTGAATCATCCCTTTCTTTTTCACCAGAACTAGCTGCTTTTTCTTCCCTGATGCGAGCCAGTAAATTAATTTCCCAATCCTTTTCAAGGGTTTGGTTTGTTGCTAAATCTAGATTACAGTTCCCACTCCAAGCTCTTCTGCCATGCCATGACAAGACTTGCCACTATCAACTTTAGTAAGACAGCTACTCTATCTTCCTAGGTCAGAATTTATTTTTAGACATCTTTGATCTTTCACCTAGCTAGTTATCTGAACTTGACTTGCAGCTAGCTACATGTACTCATACATAGCATGTACAAGTCAAGTGCAAGTGTTAATAATACACCAGTGGTCTTAAAACTACCTGATTATGGTGGTCTCTGGTCCTACAAAAGAGGTGGTTTTTCACTAGAGGTAATTTTGTATTGCAAATCATCAGTGCATGCAAATTATGGTCTCTCAAAAGAGGGACTACTGTAGTTCCCAAGTACTTATAGTTTGGGGGTGGGGCTTGGGATTCTGGGATTAATGTGTTGCCGATCAGTATCAACTTATTAGCTACGAGTATAAAAGATGCTGCTGGTAGTACTGTTGCAAGGGCGGCATAGAAGGTAAGGGCCAGGGCTACTTAAGAGAATAAGGGAAAATAGAAGAGTTAATGAAAAGGGAGTGTTTGTAAAAAGGCAGGAGGCAAACCTAGCAGTGGCTGCTTTGATATAGCACATGTCAAAGAGATGAGGCTATCTTGATAAATACTATGAGCTGGACATGTTCATCATGGGTCAGCTTTCTGCAACACTGTTTTCACTCTCAGCAGACACACAGAAGAAGAAAGGAGATCTTATACATCCTTTTTCCATCAACACAATCTGCTGGAAAATATCAGCACATCCCTGGGAAGAAATGGCATCACTCCACAGATACATGGTAACGCCTAAAGACTACCTGTGAATATGAAGAATGTGGAGTATGTCATTTACTTTCTGCTGAATTATGCAGAGCAAAACACTCTATTTTTATCTGGCCACATTCCTGGGTACAGCAGATCTGATATGCAGCTTCTACCATCCAACACATTGAAGAGAATCATTTGGAAGACATACTTTGAGGTGGCTCAGAAAGACAGTGAGGTCCACATTCCACCATTTGTAAGTTGTGGAACTTGCTGCTACCTCATGAAGCTAATGACAGATCCTTGCTGGACTTGCCAGCAGAACAGTGTGGCACTGATGAGGTCAGCGAACTGTCAGGAGAGAGAGAAGTCTGCTGCAATACAGCATGCGCAGGAACACCTCCAGATTGTCCGGTCCAACTACAAGACAATTTGTGATGACTGTGAATGTGAAAATTAATGAGGACCTCTTCACAAACGATGGTGTCTTCCAACCTCCCCCCTTGCATCACAGGCACCTGCCAACTCAGAGTGCATTACTTGTTTGACTATAGTTCATTTTCCGTCTGATCCTATGCAGCCATACTTCCACCATCTGACATGTAAGCATAGAAGGGAATACACCTTATGCCTTATTTTAAGTTTCACTTAAACCAAAAAAAAAACAAAAAAAAAAACAGTTAACTTCTTGTCTAATGCCATGCTCCAACCAGTACACACATAGCTAAACAATTGTTCTCTTTTTTAAGTTTACATGTTTTTTTTTGTTTGTTTGTTTTTTTTGTTGTTTTTGGGGGGGGAGATCTGGCTGGGTGTGGATAGGACAGGTCAATACCAGTTTCACTTCTAATTCCATTGCAGCATTGCAGTGTTAAATTTATGGAAGCTCTAGGTAGGGGCCAGTCAAACAGTGTTCTTACACCTATCAAATTGAATAGGTGATGGTCAGCACTATCACGAAAAAGTGATACTGCATCGCTGGCTTGCCATGTGTTATTAAAGTTCATAAAATCAGGTATGCTCAATAACATTGGAAATTCATGCTTGAGGTATTGGAACAGCCTACAATGACAGCAAGACTGGAGTTCCAAACTACCTTCAGTATTGTTATTCAAGTTATAGCAGAACTGCCTAATGGGCACACACCTTGCGGCTTACATGTACTTTAGCTAGCTATATAAGCTTGTGATCTTAAATACTCCACCTAAAACCATTACATTGACTCTAACAAGGGAACAAGTTCAGAGTCTGGACTACACCTATAGTCTCCAGCTAGCAAATAAAATTCACTCCACACTTATCGTAAGTGATAAGATATGCTGTTGCCTCATATTATGTCCAAATGTAGGCTACACAACAAAAAAATTCATGAATCAGGGCCATATTCCTCCTTGACACAGGAAGGCAAGATATAGAAAAAATAGACAGTGAGACATTACATTGCAAGTGATATGTGACATACATTTGAGGTGATACAGGAATACAGACATATTCGATGTGACATTTCACTGCTGTCCATTGTAACCACAAACATGCTAAGTCCTTTGTGTTCCTGGAGAAAGCCAGCATGTAATAGCAGGGTAGCTATAGCAATAACAACTCACTGTGGCAGCACACAAGATGCCTACACAAGCCTACATTACTGTAGCAGTACACAGGGGTCCTGCACTCACTGTAACAGCACACAGGAGGCCTGAACTCACTCTATTAGCACACAGTGAACTGTAGCAGCACACTGGAGACCTGAACTTGCTAAAGCAGCACAATGGGAACCTGAACTCACTGTAGCAGCACACAGGGGACCTGGCATGCATGAATCCTAATTATGACAACTTTTGTGAAGTCCTGTGTTGCTAGACACATTCAGTAGCCATCATTTAATTGTATCTAGCTTGTAATATTCAGGTTTTTTAGTCAGTTTGCTAGGTTCAATTCATTTTCTCTTTGCCTTTTTTTAATTATTTAAAGAAGCAAGAGATGCCTGAAGCTGTTGGTTGCTGGCATTATTCATTGAAGATGACAGCTGGATGACTGCTGAAAAATTTGAATATAAGCTAGTGATAATTGAATGATGGCTACTATAATTGTGATAGCTAGCCTCCTACAGGATAAAACAAATGATGGAAACCTCACTAAAAGTAGCTGGTCCCTGAATAGATGTGCAGATAAAATTATTAACAGCAGCCTGAGCAACAGTCACAGGGAATTGGCTTACGAAAAGCCTATGATAATCACACTAGGATGTTTAGTAAGAGCTTGTTCATATCAGAGTGACTAGTTTATGGTTGCACTGACATGTCCATGAGCCTCTTTGATCCTATATAACCCTTGAAAGAGCTGACAGTTAGATCTACTCTCTACACCTACAACTAACACTAGTTACATGTGAATAGAAATTGGATCATGTAGCTAATTCCTGAAATATTGAATCCTTTCTCATTTCTCCATCCCTCCATCACAGACCTACATAATTAATACTATCACTTTACATAGCAGTAATAGAAAATTCTACAAAATACCTTGAGTGGTGTGAGTAATCAGTAGTCTGAATAATGCACTAGACAAGCCAAGTATGTACACAGCATAAAACATTACTTATCCTGTGACAATAATTATGGTAGCTAGCTAGTTGGATTAGTGTGATCTCTCTGTGTACAGAATTGCAGATATTGACATGAATTTCATTCATACAACTAGCTATTCTGAAAGTTTGACTTACTCTGAGTCTTCCAGCAAGCATCATTCAGTAACTTCTCAAATTAAGCCACAAAATAGACACAAGACACTGCATGAACTAAATGTTAGAAGTCACAAGTCACTATTGCTCAACCCCAGGATAGTTCAAAAATTACCTCGCTGTAAATGGGTGTATATTATTCCTGTATTAATAATACCACCAAAACAGTTTACTGCTGAAATTGTATTGTCATGTTAGAAACATTGATGAAGGTAGAGTAACAGTAAGTTGCAATTGTGTTCACGCCATTCACAAGAATCAGTATACAAATTTCAGTAGCGGTAGGGTATTGAAATCTTCCCAGAAAAAGTACCGCTAGGAGCACACGTTTGATACACGGCCTAAAATATAATAATAAATGGCCTTCAAGATAAACATTATTATAGTGTGCTCCATTACGCCTGCGCATTGTTAATTTAGTGAAATCATTCATGAAACACGGACTTGCCTAAAGATTACGGAATTGGAGCTAAAGGGCGGGCATGAACTTGTTTGTGGTGTGTTAATTGCTACGCAGATAACTAAGAAGTGGCTTAAGATCTGGCCAGGAGCCAAGTATCAACCGACGCCTCGTGAGTTAAACTAGAACATGATTCCAGTAACTCAATTTTCAATTTTTGCGCGAAGTGCCCCCTTTTCCCTGAGCTTGTCACAATACCTCTAGCTACATGTACAAAATTAGCAAAAAAAAAAAAAATTGGGGGGGCAGGGGTAGAGTCTGCCCCCCCCCCTCAACAATAATACATTATATGCTATGCATCGGAGACAATGAACTAGTCAATTTCATCACCTTTGCAAAGCTAAGCCAAGAACACAAACAGAAGTAGGAAGTAGAAACCATGGAGGCCAGTACCCCCCTTCCAATATTTTTGCCAATATTTTTGTTGGGGGGGGGGGGGGGGGGGGGGGCCAATATTATGTTTCAGAGGAGTATGACCTTCTTCAGACAATTCCCCCCCCTTAAAGGCGTACAAACAAGTTTAACATGTCCATATTACACCACCTACAAAACAATTTAGTGAGTTCAGACATTTTATTACATTACCACTTGTGGTAGTGTTCACTCAAGGTATTAAAAGTTTATTTTCTTTGTCTCTGAAATGTCAATATTAACACACATTGATTTAATTTAGAAAAATTCCTTAACTGGAATATAGACCTATGTTAGCTTGAATATTGTAAATGGCTTTCTATGACAATTATATTTATTCAGGTCCTAATGGTGATTATTCTGTGAATATATCTGGAGGGTCCATAACGTGGGGACCACCTAGTAATATTGGTGACTTCCTCCTTCAAAATTATCAGTTGATAATTGAATGTAATGGAGCAGTTGTTGATGGTGTAAATACAACTGAGACAACATACAGCTATGATGAGGGAAAGTTAATTCCTGGTCTGTGTAATGTTACTGTCAGAGTGATTAATTCCTGTGGAGATACTGCATCTAATACTACTCTCTTCACATTTGAAGGTTAGTAGTCTCTAGAATAGTAGAATATACCCATTACTAGATCATACCAACCACTAGGATATACCCACCACTAGGACACACCCACGACATACCCATCACTAGGACACACCCATCACTAGGACATACCCACGACATACCCACCACTAAGGACATACCCATCACTAGGACATACCCACGACATACCCACCACTAGGACATACCCACCACTAGGACATACCCACCACTAGGACATACCCACCACTAGGACATACCCACCACTAGGACATACCCACCACTAGGACATACCCACCACTAGGACATACCCACCACTAGGACATACCCACCACTAGGACATACCCACCACTAGGACATACCCATCACTAGGACATACCCATCACTAGGACATACCCATCACTAGGACATACCCACCACTAGGACATACCCACCACTAGGACATACCCATCACTAGGACATACTTACTCATCACTAGGACACACCCACCACTAGGACATTCCCATCATTAGAACATACCCACCACTTGGACACACCCACCACTAGGACATGCCCACCACTAAGGACATGCCCATCACTAGGACATACCCATCACTAGTACATACCCACCACTAGGACATACCCATCACTAGGACACACCCACCACTAGGACATTCCCATCATTAGAACATACCCACCACTTGGACACACCCACCACTAGGACACACCCATCACTAGGACACGCCCATCACTAGGACATATCCACCACTAGGACATATCCATCACTAGGGATGTCCACATTATGCTCACAATTTTGCCCATTATGCTATGCCAGCAATTCCAGGAATTTTACCTATTATGCTCATAGAATTACCCATTATGCTCCCATGCACATTGTGGTTTAAAAATTATATTGTAACATGATACTAGCTTCAATATAAATCTTCAAGTGAATTGTTCTGTTGGTGTGTAAATGAACTTTGTAGTGAAAAGACACGTTCAGCAGTTGCTGAGCTAGGCTGCACAAGTATGATAGCTTAAAAGCAGAGGCCCAATTAGCTAAATCCTTTTTCCACAAGATAGTGTCCAGCCTTCTAGGAAGTAAAATAGACATTGTTGTTAATTAACTCCCCCAAAATGCCAGCATAATTCCCAATGCTCACTTAAACCTATTATGCTCAAAATTATGCCAGCATAATGTGGACATCCCTATCCATCACTAGGACATATCCATCACTAGGACATACCCACCACTAGGACATGCCCATCACTAGGACACGCCCACCACTAGGACATACCCACCACTAGGACATACCCACCACTAGGACATACCCATCACTAGGACTGCTATAGCCAAATAATAATAATAATAATAATAATAATAATAATAATAATAATAATAATATTTCTTTCAGGACCTACAGGAGTGGCTACAATGAATAATGGTGGAGGCAATGCTGGTGAGTTTCTGTATGTTAATCTCTACTTGTTTGGTGATTCCCATAAGTAAAGGTCAAAGTTTATCAACAGGTATTCTCAAGTGTGTTATGTTGAAGGTAGTGGTAATCATTATGACAAGCTGTATTTGAAACTTAATGCCACTCCCCTAACTCCCCGAACTTTAACCTTTTCCTGTTGGTCCAAACCCATAATAATGAGCCTACCATAAATCTGGAAGTTAATGTGCTGGTTGCTATATATGTGGGAAAACTATAAGCAACATTATTAATGCCTGCAGGTTATTTCTAATTATAGCACACCTGTAGTGTAAGTTATGGCTGGTACTGCAGTATAAGGAAGTATTTTAAGCCTGTTCTACCTAGCACTGGTGTAGGGGAAACAGCTACTAGAGCTGTTAATGAAGAGGTAGAGACTGTTTTGTAGTTAAATGGAGCCTGAAGATGCAACATGTTGACATTAAACTTTCTGTAATGAAGTTGGAGTAAAGTGGTCGACTTCTTTATACCATTACCCTGACATCATTATCAATGGTTTTCATAAAGTTTGGCAATTAATTCCCAATTAATGTTTAATGTCATGGATTATGCTGGTTTAGTCATAGCTAAGCTATGTATTACCCACCAATTCCAGGTACTATGCAGTGACTTGTATTATAACTATAATATTATTCTACTGCCTTAATACCTTCAGGATGGTTTACTAGTTCTAACCTCAGTTAGAAAATCCTCTCTTGATAGTTTGTAGTTTATCAACTTGCTGTTGGTCATTGATGGCAACCTAAACACACTGCATACGTACCTCTAGCCAGTCACAGCACTATTTAATGTTATACCTACGATATAGCTATTTACGTAGCTCTAGGTTTGGTGCCTTTGATTAAGGTTATTCGATACCATTGACAGTATTGGAGCTAGTGTGAGTGAGTACCTTTGGCATTAGGTGCAACCTGACCTGGTTTTTTGAGTGAAGATAATTAATTGAACAGAAGAGAAAAAAGATCTTCCTTCTGCTCAAGCTCATCAACCTGTGAGGGGGGCCCAAGGAACTATCATTCTTCATCTCTCAACCTCCTCACCACATTCTGCTTTTATGATTAGGTATGTGGAGTGTCCTGATCTTGTGGTCACTAAAAATGTCGTGACAAGCATTATAGTCTGTGCCTCACGGAAAACCTTGTCATGTAGGAAAGGGAACTTTTCTTCAACTGACATCTTTTGATAGGCATCTCTGTACTTTAGCCAGTACTCAAGGTGGCATCTTATCTCAGCTGAAAATGTGTTGGTGATTGAATTAATGAGGCAGTTAATTCAGTCCCTCACTGCTGGAGGCAGTTAATTCAGCCCCTCAAGGCTGGAGGCAGTTAATTCAGCCCCACACTGCTGGAGGCAGTTAATTCTGTCCCTCACAGTTAATTCAGTTCCTCACTGCTGGAGGTAGTTAATTCAGTCTTTCATGGCTGGAGGTGGTTAATTCAGCCCCTCACTGCTGGAGGCGGTTAATTCAGCCCCACAAGGCACATTGTCTTATAATTGCTTCTAAAGATATTCCATGATGCTGTGTAGGAAATGAGAAGCCATTTGCCAGATAGTTTGGCATCTCCAGGTTTCATGCACTACTGTTTGTCTCCTGCACAATACCTCTACTTAACCACAGGTGCTTTGGTACAGACGCAGACAGCTCCTGATCATGTTGACATGTGGAATAAATATAATACTGGCTCTCTTTGCCTCATCTTTGATCTTTTCAGCTTCGCTGAGCTTGATATTAATCTGACAGTTATTGTGTACATACTTGCCACAGGGGCCCAATTCCTAATCCGCAGTATCTATCATGCACATTCCTAAACTTATCACCCTTCAAAGATTTAGATTTGAGTTTTTCCTGTGTTTCTTTTTTTCATGTCATGAATTGAACCTGATTCCTCACATGGTTTCCCACATTAAAGCTCTGCAGAAGTAGCAGGACATTCTAAATATCTGAAAGAGTTCAATATTACAATTCCCTGTCTATCTACTGAATACATACACAGCAACACACAGTGCAGCTAGTCAGCATAAAGATCTCACAATATGATGCGGTGGGGACTGTATTGGTGCAAACACAGTATTCTTGAGAAAATGGAAATGTTAAAGGCAACTAAGACCCATAAAGCTTTTTGTATCTTCATTAAGTGGATACACCTCCTTATAAACTGGTGCATTTAGGAGCCTGGTTTGTACAAACAGAGGTCATGTATTGCTCAAGGTCTATTTAATGATGCTAATGTGACTCTAATATCTCACTTAAAAGAAATGGATTGAGCAAATAGAAGCCACAAGCTTCTATATTAGATAGCTTCTAAACAGTCTTGTGAATAATAAACAGTCTTCTAAATAGCCAGTGTTTCATGCAGATGTAGGAATTCTCAGATATATCTTCTTGTAGTTTGAGTTTTGATGTCTTGTAGAGCTTTCTCTTCAAAATCATGTTTCTTTTCTACTTTACAAAAAGTTCATTTTGCATTCAGCCAAGACCCCTTCCCTGACTATGAGCTCTATGTGGAGCAAGCTCAAAAAAAAAAAGCAAGCTAACACTTCTCCATATAACCTTAGAGCTACCTCCTCTCTTCCATATAATCAGTCAAAGCAGCTTTACCAAGAAAAGGTTAAAGACAGATAAAGATATGGGAAGCATCAGGTAGAGTCTGTGTCTGAGAACTAAACCTCTTATTGCTGACAGGTGTGTCAACATAAGGTGATTAAATCAATGAGGTTTGTGTACCACAGACACCTTGTCCCCCCATCACCAAAAATCCTCTATGAAACCCTAAGTCTTCTAAATAATCTTCTATATATTCTTATAAATAGTCTTCTATATATTTTTTCTATATAGTCTTCTAAATAGTTTCTGTATTGCATTGTTTACTAAATGAGTGTTGATAACAATAACAGTGCAGCTGCCTGTTATTTTGGAATAATATGTAATATATCTGCTTTGAAATTTAGCCTATTAAAATTATGTGAGCATAATATACATGTCTTCTAGTCTCTGTGATTAGTAACTCACTAGAAGAATTTTTATGACCATTAAAATGCTCTCTAATAATTGTAATGAGTTGGATTTGACTGGTGGACTGAACTCACTTTTTTATGTGCAGCAATACTGCTTGAACTCTAAGTAAAATGCTATAGGGAGCAGTGTGTGGACACTCTAACTCATCTCTTTACACATACATAACAGTTTAAAAAATATGTCTACTCAGGTGCTTGAAATAATTTTTTAGGACAAAATGTCCTGGTAATTCTAAAAAGTTCAGACAATAGCTATAAATTTTGTCAGACATTATTATGAGGGTTCTAGCCTTTTGTTTCACTAGGGGAATTGTCTATTTTACTGCCCGTGCTTGTAATATTGTCTGGTCAATTATTCCTTTATTGAGTTACGCAAAACAAGTCCAGAAAGTGTCCCTATGTCCACTGTTATTTCCAACTGCTATAGCAGAACCAGTTCGGTCAATCTTATAGTTCTGCTCGGTACCTTTTGCCAATTTAGGCAAATATTCATGTCATTCTGTTAGCAGTGGCTTTTTTTTCTGGCTACTCCCCCACACTGCATGTTTCCTTGAGCCTGCTGAGTATCTGAGATACTGCACTTTTGACTAGTCCTAACTCTTGTAGCAGTAGCTTCCATTGAATACCCTTCTTCTCTGTTATATCATCATGACATTGTGTGTTAATCTGATGCCATTTTAATCCTCATTTGGTACAGCTGTGAGCTGTCATTAAATTGTTATAATCAGTACAAATAATGTTCAACATGATGTTATTGTGCATTGTGCACATAGATAGAATTTCCCTAGCAACCACACCTTGTAATGATGGTTTCCTTAGCAGCCAGTATTTTTTATAAAGCCCACCATGTTTTAGAACTACCTAATGACAATTACTCTTAAAACAGAACATTACTGCATAAGCATAAGTGGATTAATTCTCCCTTTATGCATGCATTACTGTCAATAAGCCCTTCCATACTTTTGGCCGGGGTTATATATGTATAAACAGACTTCCCTGATAATAGTTATTCTATAGCTATTTATTTTGGAGTAGCTCAACTTTCTTGAATAGGTCATCCTGAGGCTTTTCACAAAACAACTTTCACAAGGCTAGAGGCCAGAAAGAAAAATCAAAAATTAGTTTCAAGGGCAAGGGCTTGCTGGATCTTTCCTAATAATTGGTGAAAACAGGGAAGTTGAGCTCTTCTAAAATAAAGTGCTCTACAGTACATTACAATAACAAATATTTATTAAGTGTCTTTTTAATACTTGCTAGGATTAGGTATTGGTCTTGGTGTTAGTCTGGTGGTAGCTATGGTGATCATTGGTAGTGGTATTTTATAATAAGGTAAGTGTATTATATATTCTATGGATTTTTATAATACATTAGAGAGATCAAACTTTTGATTTTGTTTTCTATTTGTGTTCTGGTGAGAGCCTAACTGTGTGGGTTGTTCCTTGACTATATCATCTAATGAGTTATTGAAGTCAAAAGACTGTGAAGTTTAGACTTTTTTGTGGGTTAATTGTTTCAGAATTAGAGAGCACTGTTCTGATGGTAGGAGATCAACTCTCACTCAATTACTAGATTTCATATCTATTACTAATACTACTTTCATATTTAGTGTTAATGGAATTAGGTTAAATCTGATTGACTGGTAGTCTATTTAGCTATGAGTTCTTTGTAGATATAGATAGCTGTGTAAGGGTCAGTAGTACAGAAGTTTTGTATATATCACAGCTGCTGTGAGTGGGTCAATACTACCAGAGAAACATGAGAGCCTTACACAGCCATTTTTCAATATCCTGATGGCTAGATTATTACCATAACACTCAATATAAATGAAAACATGTAGCTATTGTGATATGTAACCTATGACCCCTATTCTTCTCACTGTGATATGTAACCTATGACACCCCTATTCTTCTCCCTGTGATATGTAACCTATGACACCCCTATTCTTCTCCCTGTGATATGTAACCTATGACACCCCTATTCTTCTCCCTATGATATGTAACCTATGACACCCCTATTCTTCTCCCTGTGATATGTAACCTATGACACCTCTAAATTCTTCTCCCTGTGATATGTAACCTATGACACCTCTAAATTCTTCTCCCTGTGATATGTAACCTATGACACCCCTATTCTTCTTCCTGTGATATGTAACCTATGACACCCCTATTCTTCTTCCTGTGATATTTAACCTATGACACCCCTATTCTTCTCCCTGTGATATGTAACCTATGACACCCCTATTCTTCTCCCTGTGATATGTAACCTATGACACCCCTATTCTTCTCCCTGTGATATGTAACCTATGACACCCCTATTCTTCTTCCTGTGATATGTAACCTATGACACCCCTATTCTTCTCCCTGTGATATGTAACCTATGACACCCCTATTCTTCTTCCTGTGATATGTAACCTATGCCACCCCTATTCTTCTCCCTGTGATATGTAACCTATGACACCTCTATTCTTCTCCCTGTGATATGTAACCTATGACACCTCTATTCTTCTCCCTGTGATATGTAACCTATGACACCCCTATTCTTCTCCCTGTGATATGTAACCTATGACACCCCTATTCTTCTCCCTGTGATATGTAACCTATGACACCTCTATTCTTCTCCCTGTGATATGTAACCTATGACACCTCTATTCTTCTCCCTGTGATATGTAACCTATGACACCCTTATTCTTCTCCCTGTGATATGTAACCTATGACACCCCTATTCTTCTTCCTGTGATATGTAGTATCTTGTTTCTGGACAGTTATAATGGAAGTGGATCTCTTTTTCTTATTCAAGCTAAAAGTAGTGACCATCGTCACACATATTACCCAAGGACAACTTGCCTTGGCTATAGCTATAATATGGACACATAGGCGTAGGAACTAGAGGGGCAAGGGGGGCTGTTGCCCCCCTAAACAAAATTATACTATGCAAAAAGTGTGTATAAAAACTATACATAACATTTTGTGGTGTTAAATAACTTGTTAACTTGTTAAGAATGCACAGCTAGAGACATTTGAAGCAAACTGCTCATTATTGGACAGTGAGACATCAGTAGCCTACTAAAAAATTACAGTGTTTTACACTCTTCAAATAGGCTATGATGAGTATGCAGCCAAGGCAAGTAGTATGCTAGACTGCTAGTTCTCTATAAATATTCAAGCTTGCCCTGCAAGCTAGGCATTCTTCTAATTCAATACCTGAAATCTCTTCATAATGAAGAAAAATTTGAATTATCCTACGTATGAACAAGTTCTCAAAGAGTCATCTTCTTTAACAGAACCAAGATTATCAAGACCACAAAAGCAAGAATTCATGATGGTGCAAGTGGTCACCAATAATACTCCCAAAGACAAATACCATCATGCATACTTTGAGGCTTTAGAGCTTGGAGCTTGGATAGATTGAGAAATGATATGATCAGTCAGATTTTCTTTGATCAAGAGAAATTGAATCACTTCTTCTAAATGCATGCTGCTAATAGGAAGAACATTCCAACTATTCCAAACAATTTATGGGACTTTTTTGAGAATGATATTGACCTTACTTGTTTCAGAGGATTCCAGACATGATTAAAACTGCTTTTACTAGTTCTAACAGTTACTAATGTACAGTAACATTTACAAGGAAATGCTAAGTGAAGTGGATAAAAATTATTTTTGCTTTCCAGTGACCACTACTACAGCAGAACACTCTTTTTCATTATTACATAGAATAAAGACCTTCTTGAGAAGTAGAATGTCACAAAATAGGCTTAACAATTATATTTGTTTATAAAAATGAGAGAGATGAACTAAGCCTATTTAATGAAATTGCAATTGTTTCTAGATGTTTACATTATTTTGGAAAAGTTTTAGGTTTTTTGATATCTTATTACTTGTATAATTTTTACTGATTATCTGTAATATTGTTGTTGCCCCCCTAACCAAAATTATCTTCCTACGCCTATGGGACATTAAACTTAAGCTATTAATTTAGTTGTCTTTCGATATTGATTTTAGCCCTAGGTAATTTCTCAGTCTATATTACACTAGATCCCTAAAATTATTATGTTAAGTTCTGTCAAGTCAGCAGATAATATATTCAACCTTATAACATGCTGTGAATATTAAGAGTGAGGGGGTGTAAGTGAGGGGGTGTAGAGAAGTTAGGGAAATATACAGTGAATATTGTAGTAGATATGGGAGGGATACAATATGTCACTGCATTATCATAGTTATGCTTACATGCATAAAGATCATGTACAAAGATTATGTACACAATAAAGTTAAAGAGGCAATTATAATAATGATTTCTATAATAGTATTAGTTAAACTACTGCTTCTCACTGTTCTTGTGACCTATTGCCCCTTTACCTCACATTATCCCATAAATTTTATTTACAGCCTGAAGAAATGAGATTGCATAAAAAAGAGTGGGTATGGGACATATTATAGTGGGTATGATACTCTCATGATTATTTTCACATTTACAGACAATGAAGGAAAAATGAGATTTCGTGGAGATATGTATTTAGTAGATAGTAAGAGAAAGCAACTATTATTAGCTACATAAACATTAACATTGTGTTAGAAACAGAAATAAATCCTGCAATATTTGTACCTTTTATAACCATTTTATGATAATGTCTAACAATCTTATTGTAATTGGGTTAAAGGAAGTGCTGTATGTCAAAAAGCCTTGAGCGTGGCCGGAAGGTGCCCAGGAAAAGATCAATACATGGACTCTTACAGTCAAAGTGTAAAGATACATAAAATTATGTAATGTTAACCAATAATATTTTCACAAGCAATTTCTGCACTTTTGCTAGCTAGCCTATAGTTCCTAGTTATTATAATAAGCTCATAATGTTGCCATTGTATTCATTTTATATTGTGTTTACCTTATAAGAAAGGGTATTTTGATCCACATCACAGTTAAAGAATTGACCCCTTCACTTAGACTCTTGTTGCTTATGCCTTCAGCTGGTTAGGGTTACAGCCTACTCACAGTATCCTCTGACTTCAAGAGGATAGAGTGCTAAAAATCACTATGAGGCAACAACCAAGAGGCAGGGCTTCATCTTTAGCTGTGCCACCAGCCTTAGCCAGGGAAGATGCTAGTTACTAGAGGTAATGGTTGATGTAATAGTAATGATGTAAGGAAATTTACACACATAGAAGCACCCAGAATGTGTGTAGTACTAGGATGAGAAGAAGTACCCAAGGCCAACAGACCCCTGATAAGGAGAGGTATGGCTATGGGGATAAGAGGGAGTATCTAACTTCCTATTATTACAGACATGCCAACTCACACGCATCCTGCGTGAACACACGCATTTTGGATGAATTGCATCTATTATCTGCTTCAATGCAGCTTGGTATGCATCAAGGTAGTAGAAGGACTTAGCTAGAGATGTGCCCAGTTAAAGCAGACTAGACTACAGTCATTTTTTTCTTCTAAAATAATTTTTGTCGCATGTATACATTATTAGTGTTCCACATAATACGGGCATTTCACATTACGGACTATGTAGCTACACATAGCTTCCAACTGTCCCGGAATGGCCGGGACAGTCCCGGTATTCTAGTCCGCTAGAGAGTCCCGCCCAAACTTACTTGCCTATTCAATGTCCCGGTCAGGAGGCGAAGTGGCAGACAGCTGTGGCCGGCCACGGGCTATTAATTATTAGTTTACACAGTGCCTGGCAAGCTGCAAGAGACCAATTGAACTATTGAGCTGACTTTGCAGTGTTTGCACTACATGGCTATCACATAGCTCAAGCTAGCTACTACAGTACATGTAATTGTAATTAAGTCCCATGAATTTCCAGCTACTGTAAAATCATTAGCTAATAGAATTATAATAGCTGGCACGATTTAATTGATGGGTGCGGCTTGTCCCGGTCAGAAGTTCGAAGCTATGCTACTACTTAGTGCTGGTCCCAAGGAGTCGAGGGTCTATTCATAGTATAAACCTTCACCAAATCCGCCCCTGTCAAAGAATTCAACTAGTATTCTTTACTCCCGGCGTCTAGCTGGACCTACCTGCAGTTAGCGGCATGGCACTAGACTACTAAGTGTTCCTTTCGCTTCGTAGAGAGCTAGCCACCGAGCACATCTCTAGCGCGTGCCTCAGGCTGTAAAGGTGAGCTATTTTTAATTTTAGCTAGGAAATAATTCGGAATCATTGTAATTTCTAAAGTTAAGTATGTGATGTAGTGGTAGGAGGAATGTCTCAAATTCCTAACTGTTAATTAGTAGCGGTTATTTTGCACAAAGTAACAAACTGTGCGGTGTGCAGTAAACTTATGGCAACTGTTGTTGCTGTATTTCTTGGCACCTAAGGATAAATTAAGCCTCTGGGTTCAAGCTCGACAAGGAAAGAAATTAATTCACTTAATTTTGTGCTGGCAAAAAAGAAGCCGATCAGGATTGGTATGATCCTCAAGCATTGCTGGCTTTGCTGGCTTTCCAGAAACATATTGTGTCATTTGACAGCACTTTTTCCATTGTGCTACTTTCAGTGCTGCCAAAGTCTTGATTTTTATCCAAACTGCTACCCTTAAATTTTTGCTACATAACCCTAGCTCTAGCACAAAAACAGTCTTGGAATTTCATTTTTAAGTGTTCAATTTAATGTACCTCAAAAGTGCTATGAATTTAAACTGGACCAAACACTGATCTTAGATATAAAGGTGTGTCAAATTGCTATGTTCATAAGCATTCATTCTATACTTCTATAAAAAAAATTGTGCTTGGTACAGAAAAATTTGGATAATTTGATTATTAAAAATTATTTTGGCTGCACTTTACTCTCTACAAATAGCTCCACACAGTAGCCCAGTTGGGGGGCGTGTACATTGATCACGTAATTGTCCTACGTCTAGTTAATTTGACGCATGCGCAGGAGGGGCCGGAGTGGCTGGCCCGTTTGGAGCTGCTGTGCGCGTGTGCATGACGAACGGTACGGGACGACACACACACACACGCACGTACATCTCAAACGTCTCTCTACCATGGCTCTATTGATTATGGTAAAGCTGTTCCCCCTCCTGACATCTATTGCGGCCGATTATCGGCCTCTAAGTAAGTATCAAGTGTAGAGATAGTTTACCAGAGATCTCAACCTAAGAATTACTATTTCAGTATTACTGGTTAGTTACTTCAGTATTTTGGTGAGCATTTCAGTAACCCCCCCCGTTCCCTTCCATTTATTAGCAAATAAACAGATAAAGAAATGATACATGAGCTATAGCTACTAATTACTGTTCTGGTTATTCTTTGTTAATACAATAAAATCAGACTAGCATAATTTACAATGAGCATACTGGTCACCCTTAGAGCTTGCTGTGATGCTATCAGGGAGCTTCCAAGAGGCCTTGAACTTCCCTGCAGCTAGACACTTCTTTTTTGTAGCTTCCACGACAAATACTTTCTAATTAACGCCCACCCGAGCGTAAAACTAGCCCTATTTCCGTAGTCCGTATTCTGAAGGCAGTTTCAGTACAAATTATGGATGAATCCATGAATCCCTAGGGTTGAGAGCTCTGGTTTACTATTAAGCTAGTGAGAACTAAAGTCTGTCCAAGCTGATGAGAGCCTCACAAAATCATGCCTAACTCTGCTAAAAAATAACCTTCAAATTATGCGTATTTGGTAGCAGCTTTAACTAAGGCGCTTCTTACCAGTTGCCTGTTTAATCTGTTGTAGTGCCCCTTAGAGAGATACAGGAGTTTAATATAGGGTATGCGTTTGACGTCATCAATTACAATTACGGGACGGCCATTTTGAGAGGCAGGGGGGCGTAAAAGTTGTAGTTACAGTGTTGTGTTGTTGCTTGTTCTAACAGGCTAGGAAGAGACAAAGGCCTTTCATTTTACGGTATGATGCTTATAGCTAAAGATTTCTACCTGGTGATGCATCATTAGCTTTTAGATAATGTATTTTATGTATTTTAGCTAGCCTATTAGATTGCTACCTGGCTAAGTAATTACTGGTTATTCACCTATCAATGACCATTTTACCCCTATGGGTCAAGGTGGCTCCTGGGGTTTGGCATTAGTGAAGCATAAATAAATCTCCACTTTTCCCAACCCAATCCCATATGGGGG
The DNA here is from genome assembly GCA_964016965.1 of Diacarnus erythraeanus. Lineage (NCBI taxonomy): Eukaryota > Metazoa > Porifera > Demospongiae > Poecilosclerida > Podospongiidae > Diacarnus > Diacarnus erythraeanus. Next base: position 9,372,021 of record OZ024669.1, on the reverse strand, counting down.
TAGGATGTATTGGTAGCTAGGTACTAGCTAGGTACGTAGGTTAGCTCTCATGCATATATAGTATACATCTTCACCCACTTCTTGTATAATTCCATGACATTTATGACAATTTTTTGTGAGGTAAAAATGGAAGAATTCACTTGCTTTTGGCTTGTTCTTCTGTGAGTTAAAATTATCACTTGGGTCCTCTTTCTACTTTGCAGTTAGGACTATGAATGTTATTGGCATGCTGACTTCCATGGTTGATTGCTCACACTGAAAAGAACTAAGCTCAAACATGTACCTTGTACATTTTACCCATTCAAGAAACATGCCTCTTGAAATGGCAGCCAGGCATTAGACCACATCTTGTGTGATGTCAAACACATTCCCTCTCTTTAGCTAGCCACTATTATACATGTAGGGTTTTGTACACGTTAGTTACGAAGATTGGGCTCCAGGACCTGGTGCCCATGTCACTTTTATGTGGTAATCTATCAACCCTGTATGATGTAGATAACCCGGATTGGGTTCCTTCAGTGAATATGGGATATGGAACTAGGAATAAGAGTTGGTTAAGACAGAAGAGAAGCAGCTGCTTCTGTGTCTACTGCTATTAGTCCTCAACTGTAAGGGGGAATCAAGCATTGTTCCTGGTATTGCATGTCAGACAGATACTAATAGGAACTGCAATAGACACCCTCATTAGGTCCCTCCAAGAGGATGTCGCTTAGGTGTGAATTTGTCAATCTTAATGCTACTTCTACTTCACCTGAAGCATTCCAAAACAGTAAGGACATGGTTAAATTCTACACTGGTCTTCCCAAATTGGACTGTTCTAATAACTCTTATATCACCTGTTATGCTGAACAGTAAATTGAGTAGCTATGTTTAGAAAGAAACCCACTCAATGGCAAGAAAATGCAACTGTTTATCCAAGGTTGCAGCAACTAGCTAAAAAGTATTTGTGCATCCCTGGTACTTCTGTTCCATCAGAAAGACTATTTTCAAAGGCTGGTGAATTGATTTCAAACAGACATAATATAGACTCAAGTCAGAATGTAAATATGATTTTATTTTTGAACAAAAACTACATCTACATCTAGCACTAGCTAGTTTGATATGGATAATAATATTGTATGGTTCAATGCACCACTAATTAAACTACACTCTTATTATACTTGTTAGTAAAATACTTGATATCGGCCAACTGCAGTTGCCTCTCAATATGACGGTTAGCAACCGTTGCTGTGACATGTGACATGATAACGTAAACTCATACCCTCTATACAGATCCTATGGCGGTATCCTAAACACTTCCGGGCTGCTTCCGTGGCTCTCTGTCAGCTTGGACGGACTTTAGGGCAGCTCTCCTATGTCTAAGGTATGGGAGAAAGCCTCTATACTTCTCACAATCCATAGATATAGAGAACTGTTCCTCAGCAAATTTCTGAGCAGCTGTTTAGTTAGCTAGTGAAAATGAAGAGACAAAAGATATTCGATCTTGTTTAGTTGCTCTTGATGAAGGTAGCTAGATGGTATAGAGGTGATTCAGAGGGCATGGTAATTGGATGGAGTTACGTGTAGGCTCCATTTTGAGTGGCAAAAGACAATGGTGAAGAATTTGCGCAGCTACCTACTAACTGACAACCTGATGAATCCTCTTGAATATGCGGTGCCCACTTTATCTCAGGAAAGAAGAGGAACAATCCTCTGTCTCCAAACTATACATCCATCTCTATTCATTCACACAACCAGTCCAGTGCTGTGAGGTTTGAAAGAGATTAGAGAACGAGTCGAGGTTTACAGCTGCTCATTCTCTTTAGAACTAGCTGATTTTGAAAATGGTTCCTATATGAACCTAGATCAGGTGTACCATGTAAACACTGATTTGGCTAATCAGAAGACATGAAAATGAAATAGACTGGGAAGCAGCAGAGATCACCAGATCTATGGTTCAATTATATTATTACATGAGATTACCTTCACCTGCTGCTTTTATTAAACTGGCCATTTCAGGAATCAGTCAGCTAACACTACCATTGTTTGATCAATAATTATTAATATGACATTGATGAAGCTAAGATTGAATTTAGTATTTTTGTCTGAATTGGATGGTTTCATTACAGTTGTCTAACAGTGTTCATTGGATAAGATTAGCAATTGGTTCATATGACATGTACAATGTGCCACAGTGATGCACCTATCTTTCTTTATTCCAACCCATGGTCTAAGAGGAGTACTCGGTGAATGACATAAGATGCTGGGATTACCACCAATAGTGGCATATACACTAGCACAAGTTATCCATCATCAGAATAGAGTCTGTAGTCATCAACACCTTTAAAGGCTTTCTGGCTTTAAGCTAGGAGTCTTGATTAATAACTTTTGGCCACTTCTGCCAGTCAACATGTGCTATTCTGGAGGTACCCTGTAAACCTCCCTTTTCAAATTTCTAGAAGAAGGTGTCTTCTCCAATGGGTTGCCTTTTTAACAAGTTCAGCTACATAGGAATACATGAAATGTGTGCTAACACTAATATTGAATAACAACTGAAAGAATATTTGTAATCAGAAGCGTAACTAGTAGGTTTTTGATTCATGATCATAATGCACATGTAGCTATCTCAAGCTTTGTCTTTCTATCACCTTAACAGCTATGCACTGAACCTAATATTGAAGTCACAGCTAATGCTAGATACCTCCCCTCCTGCTTTAGGGGTATAGTGTGTAATATAGTAAAGTAGCTTCAGAGCCAGTAAACCGACTGCCTGAAGTCTGTCCGCTATTTTTACCTATGCTGTCAGTGATTACCAGTTGAATTGTATCTTTGCTCCTGTTTTTTTTTTAAAGGTTAGCAAAAATTGTCATAGCTTCAGCATCTCAATACCTCAGAATACAGGTTTGAATTTATGTGTTGGACATTCTCTATGATGTAAGATTGTGGGAATTATTATTATACTTCAAGAAGTTAGTCTCATGCACGCCAGACAGTCACTCATCTGCAAAATAGGTTCTTGTCAAACTGCATTGGCTTACTGGTTCATCATGAACAGCGAGCTGGAATCTGCTGAAATAATTTTGATGTGCACATTAACCAGTCACACTTCTTCACTTCTTATTTAGCCTCTGTAACCTCCTACACCTCTCTATTTTCTATGCACAATCTGAACTGTCACATTGTTCAAAGTGACAATCAGTAAGCATTGTACTCTTGACTAAAATAAAGATTACCTACTATGCCAGCATTATGCTCCATGCTTTAGCATACTTGTGCCCAAAATTATGCCAGCATAATGTACACCCATCTACCGATGGTGTCAGTGAATAACTGGATGGCACCAAGATTCAAAAGCGTGGTGCCAGAGAGGTTAGGTGTTCAGATGATCAGTATCATTCTTTCTTAGAGTTGAGTTAGTTTGATGTTACTATTAACCTGTAGCTCAAAACCTACAATTAGTAAGTCTCATGATCATGATAGGTAAATATCTGAGATCTGTTCTAATTCCTGTATCATATTTTCATTGACTAACACTTTTCTTTGAAGATTATTGTTTCCAGGGCCAAAATTGATCTTGGGCTACAACATGGTCCCCATCAAGAGTACCCTTGGCAAGGCTGAAGGCTTAAACTTGTTCCAAGACTAGAAGAGGCGCTGGCTTAGCAAGTTAGCTATGTGGTTTATTCATGGAAAGTTAGTAATTAGAGATATGACTGCCATATGTGGTAGCACAGGTCTTACCTACTCTTCCTTCAAAGACATCCACACAACCAGTTGAATAGACTTCTTAGATAGTGTTGTCTTTCCTGTATCAGTACACTGATTGAGCAATATAGTCTAAATGTGGGTGTGGTCCATCTTGTCACTTACAACCTAGTGAATACTATGAAACTTTCCAGAGAGTGAAGGTGTGGTGGGAGGAGTTTACTATAATTATTGTAATGGCTTGTCCTGATGTGTGGTACATGATCCTCATGATTACACTGTCCACATCTCATCCACACCAGCCAAGTCTTCTTTACATTAGCTCCATTTAATGGAGATATTAAACTCCATTTAAAATTATAAGGTAGATTCCTCCATTTAAAGCGTCCATTGTGTAGTCTGTAATTTGTGGTGGTCTCAGTACTATTAATATTACCTTCAATATTTATAGTTATCTGTCACAGAGATGATATGAATTTTTCTTTTACAGTAACAGCATCTCCTGAATATTTATGTTTGGGAGATTCCGTACAATTGACTTGCTCTGCTCAAGGTTCAGCAAGATGGAGAAGTGATGATATTTTAGGACCTGGACAGAGTATTGGTTTTGATAGTGTGGGCTCAATCGACATACCAATAACTGTAGGGAATGGCACTGCAGTTTTGACTGAAACAGATCCACGTATTGTTACATCTTTATCATTTAACTTGACTACTGACAGAGTTGAAACTAATTGTACTGATAATCAGCTCAGGACTACAACTATATCTTCTGTTCAACATAGTGAGTTTCAAATTGTATAGTTTGTGGTAGTAGCTTATTTGTGTGTGTGTGTGTGTGTGTGTGTGTGTGTGTGTGTGTGTGTGTGTGTGTGTGTGTGTGTGTGTGTGTGTGTGTGTGTGTGTGTGTGTGTGTGTGTGTTTGTGTGCTTGGAAGTGAAGAGATGGTTGGATAGGATAGAGAATGGGATTCACTGTTAGTTAAAGGTACGATGAAGGGAAAATGCAAGAGTGAGAGGAAGGTCACAGAATGCTTGTTAGCTAACTATGGTGCACCAACAAGATCAGGTGCTGGAGATCACAGCATTACATACAGTACCAGCAAACAAGGAGGGATTTTGGCCCAACTGTGAGCATACCAACTGAGCTATCTAGGGCTTGCCGGATTCTGTCAAAATTTTTACCCATTTTTCTTTTTGGCAATGCTCCAAAATTCTTCCCCATCTTCCCCCAAACCTCAACCCATTTTGCTTTATTTTTACTGACATTAATACACATTATTGACTATAACAACATTGATGAAGGTGAAGTTAACTGAAATCCTAAAAGCTCTCTGAAGGTTTCAAGTTTTACACCAGCTTTTAAAAGATAGTTGAAACCCTTTGATCATCAGGTAATGTTTCTCCCTGAGGATGTACAGATTCTTCAAAAGGTTCCACTACATCAAGTTGCTTGTAGGTGCACTGGCTGGTGGGCTGGGAAAATGGTCAATTGATTACCACCACATGTACTTCTACATGATCATTGAGTCTTAGCAACCTATTGTCATAATAATTTGACCTAATCTTCTAATTTGCCTTATTTTGCTAGCATAATGCTCATTGCTTTTAACTACCTATTTTGTCCAAAATTCTGCTGGCAGAATCCGGCTAGCTCTAGAGCTATCCTTTATGCTTGTCGGGCTTTCAAATAAATTCTGAAGTACCACTGATTTTTTGTTGATGCTAAAAATTCAGATATTGTAACAATGCATAAGAATACATCTTCAACTGATTCTAACCTAATAGACATTCTTAAAGTTGACTACTTTGATGCTAGAATGCCCCAACCAACTATTATCAAAAGTCTAGATGCTCAATGTCAGTGGTATCTTTCTGAACAAATTCATCCTTTCTGTAAAAGTAATCTTGCTGCTGATTTCACCAAAACCTACAAGTGAAATTAATTATGCAGTAGCTAGCACACCATTTTCTGTGTGCATACTTATTAGTAATAGAGGTCATGATTCTAATTAACGCCACCTTTCTATTCATGAGCTCTAGTTGTATCCAGGGGGATTGGACAAGGTCACGCAAATATTAGATTGCTGAGTCAGCATCTGTTTTGCTATTGGGTTTTACATAGAAATTCTGAGTCTTCTTCAAGTGATCTTAAGGCTGTTTAGAGGTTTCTTAGGTATTGAATCTGGTGTTTGGAGTATATGGCAGCATCTGCTGGCTCGAACCTCGTCGGATCTCATCTTAGAAAGAGACGGTAACTCAAATGGATGAGGATATGGGTGAAACTCCCGAATGTGGAAGGTCTAAAGTTGATATAAAATGTTAAAATAGAATGCAGGTTAGTGTAGTAGTACTACCTCTACTGGAATCACCACACTAGGGGTGACACTGATGTAAAGAAGGAAGCTGTTTCCAAAAGAGAAAAGACAACAGTATCCATGGAGTGTTGAAGAAGTAAAGAACTTGATATTATTTTTGATTCTGTACTCTTGATGATAAGTCGTGAATGATGCTCAATTTTGGAGTGAAGCAAGATCCTTCATACAACTTCAATACAAACGTTCAGATCCATATTTAATACCTGAAAATTGAGATGAATTTTGATTATATAATGTAGAAAATGCATGCAGGACCTGCAGGGAGCTGCTGGAGCAGCTCTTAGTGCACCTTAGCAAAGAGAAATGAGAGAGTGAGAAATTTGTGGAATGCATATTAATAGCACGTAAATTAGCACGTGCTTGTAGGCTTGTCCACCCCCTGAGTTGTATCACCTATTACTTGATTTTCTTAAACTTTACATCACAAAAATGAGGTAGTTAGCAGGTTGAGACAATATTAGGGGACTTCCCTGCTGAACATTAGCTCCACCATGTACAGTAGACCCTCACATATCCGGCCCTCACTTATCCGGCTCCTCGGATATCTACTTACACTGTGAATACTAGTATTGGGTTGATACAACAGGTTATGAATATCATTAACCGCTAACTACCTGTTGTGGGCACCCCCCACCTTCTGTTAATGCAAAGCTGCTAACACTGGTTTAAGGACTTAGCTAGAGATGTGCCCAGTTAAAGCAGACTAAACTACAGTCATTTTTTTCTTCCATTCCATTTTGTATACATTACAAAAATAATGGTTTCACATATACGACTAGTGCTGGTCCCAAGGAGTCCGTATAAGTGAGGGTCTACTGTATGTAATCTCTACCACACCACACCCCTAATCAACACCCTAATGAAATCTACACACATAGAAAGACATGGAAACTCAGCCACCACTTCAATGTTTCCACCATTCAGAGGAATGAAATGTTAGTCTTCCTTCTCCACCAACCTTCCTCTTACCATCTGCTTTGCCTTGTAGAATGCCTACCAGTCATCACCCTCCATACCAAATATTGCACCTTAGCATTGTTTTTGTTTTGGCTGGTGCAATTATAAGCATGGAAGCAAAACATTGGCACAGCAATACTTTTCTAGGTAGTGATGCATAAGACTGATAGTACAATCAGCTCCTTTTCCTAGGTTCTCTGCCTTGTCAATTAGGTAGTTCACTTTTTCCCTCCTTTTTCATGCAAGTGGGGTATATTTGGTGTGTGCTGATATATACCACACTTGCATGCAGTTTTAAAGTATGCTGATCCAGTTTGTTGAGCATCAAGTGGAAAATGAACTTGCTATGCAAAGTCATAAGAATAATGCATGGTACTCGCACACATTTACCATTATCCAGATAAGCTTTCCAGAAACCATAGCCTCTTCACATTGCCTCCAGTAATAGTATAGAGCACCCCCTGGCCAATTCAAGGTGTAATGATGCACTTTCATATCTCTGCTTCCTTATAGCTCCAGGCATTGGAGCAGCCTTCATGTTATTCTTTTGACATGTAAAACAGATCACTGCTTAGGTATCTTGCCAGAGTTACCTATGTAGATATTGGTTACTTCGAAGCCATGCATAAAAAGGAAAGTAACCTGGCACACTTTTAACCCATGATAGTGATAACTTGAAAAAGGGCGTTCATTATCATTTTCACTAGGGCTAGGGCTATCGCCAGACCCCTAGTAAAGATTAATTGCCCTAGCTGAAGCTACATTTTTCAGCTTTGGACTTAGACTGTAATTAGCTGGACTCATTGATTTCTGCTACTTTAGGTCTTTAGGTAATCATCAGGTTCCACTTTAAGTTTGAAATTATATCCCCAAGTACTTCAATTTAGATATTATCGGTGTATCATAGAGTTAAGAGTTCTGCTAATGAGAACTGAGGAGGACTGCTATACAGTTTAGATGGAGAAATAGATTACTGTATCATGTGTGATGAGTTCACCCTGTTAGTCCTTGGTCCCAACTATCTATGTTGAAGACTTGGTCTTGTTGGCTCTTCCAGGATCAAGCTCTTCACTTCCTAAGCAGTTGGTGTCAGTGTGGAGTGAGGGTGACTAGATCCATCAGTTGGTGTCAGTGTGGAGTGAGGGTGGCTAGATCCTTTTAAAATTTGTGTGTTGATCTAGTTGTGTTTGTGGATCTAGTTGTGTTTGTCTGTGTGTTGATCTGGTTGTGTTTGTGTGTGTTGATCTGGTTGTGTTTGTGTGTGTTGATCTGGTTGTGTTTGTGTGTGTTGATCTGGTTGTGTTTGTGTGTGTTGATCTGGTTGTGTTTGTGTGTGTTGATCTGGTTGTGTGTAGGCCTATTAATTTAGCCTATTATGCTATGCTCTGATTCTTTGCCACTTGCCCTATTATGCCCTAAATTTTTGCCCATTATGCCCCATTATGCTCTGAAAATATCATTGAAAATAGAAACTAACAGTCATTACAGCACAGCTGTAAATAGTATTGCACTGTCTGGTGCATGCCACAGTGTGGTGATATTTATTATACTATACTGTGGTACAGTACTTAGTGTAATAATGTAGATTTTAATAAACAGATAGAGCAAGCAGAGTAACACAGAACAAGCCATATAGGGCAGGTCAACAAGGCTGCTTGCTATTAAAAGGTCAAAGTTCACCTAAAACTCCCTATTATGCTCTCATTATTCCCAATGCTGTTAGCAACCTATTATGCTCAATTTTAGGCGGCATAATGTGCATAGGCCTAGTTGTGTGTGTGTGTGTGTGTGTGTGTTGATCTGGTTGTGTCAATCTGGTTGTGTTGGTGTGTGTTGATCTGGTTGTGTCAATCTGGTTGTGTTGGTGTGTGTTGATCTGGTTGTGTCAATCTGGTTGTGTTGGTGTGTGTTGATCTGGTTGTGTGGGTGTGTGTTGATCTGGTTGTGTAAAAGATGGTATTTTATATGTGATAGGCTCTGGGGAAAAGGGGTACTTTGTGCACATAATGATTTTTCAGAATGAGCACTTATGTACTATGAGGCTGAAAAACTAATTATTCTACTTGTTTTTGTTTTTTACTTCAGATGGATCTTAGGCCCTTACTCTACCTCTACCCCGAGTCTGAACAGTCACTAGCCATTCAAGTAGCCAGCTCCTGGTTCAAACAGCTGGCCACCACTTTCTGTTCTCTTCGTCCACGGAAAACTAATGAATGAATTTGAATGAATGATGAATATTTTGAGAATAATGAATTTGAATGAATTTAAAGCTAGTTCCTAAGTACGTACTGTAGTTTGGGGGTGGGGCTTGGGATTCTGGGAACCCCCTCTTATTAATGTATTAGCTACGAGTATGGAAGATGCTGCTGGTAGTACTGCTGATACAAGTAGCTGGAGATTATTGATGATTTAAACGCCCTAGCCACCACACTAATCATCTACGTGAAGGTAGATGAAATGAATGATCTAGAACTAATTTCAGTTGAACCGACAGATCAGATGTATGATATTATGTAGCTAGCTAGCTACATAAACATAACTATTAATGAACCCATCAATGAAATGATCTAGATAGTCAACTTCACATACCCCTTGGTTCATTTTTTTATATTCAAGTTCCTTCAGATGTTGTATGCATGAAGTTCCTCTTGATAGTGTATCCAGTGCGTCATTGTACATCAGAGGAGTAGCCAGGAATTTGGCAGGAGATAAGGTTGGGATTTGTGACCACATAAGTGGGCCATCTAGGATCGAGGTCTGAGGGGATGCCCCCCCCCAAGTAATTTTGACCTCTTTGATTAAATCTGGTGGCATCTCAGGCTGTCTAATAGGCACTCTACCATTTCAGTTAACTGTTGCATTTTTAGTTTTATAATAGCAAAAATATACTTGCCTTGGTTGCCTCTATGGTGCTATACTCCCATGTATACCTAAATGGAGGGGTAGGAGTAGCAATAGCAGGTAGAAAGTGCATGTGAACACAAGAATTCTTATTAGCTTAAACTATTTAGGAATAGATAGCTACTACTTATGGTGAATTTGCTATGAATCTAGCCCATTAAAAAAGCTGAGTCAGCATTATCTTGTCCAGATCTTTTCATCATAGCAAAATCTTAAATGTGGTGTGCAAAGAATGTGTGTGTGTGTGTGTGTGTGTGTGTGTGTGTGTGTGTGTGTGTGTGTGTGTGTGTGTGTGTGTGTGTGTGTGTGTGTGTAAAGAATAGGTGCAAAGAAATAGTAAAAAGATATGCACAATAATATTAGGAGAGTTACCATGTGCAAGTATTGTATGTGCAAATGTGTATATACAAGTATGTGAAAATAACAGGATTGTGTGTGGGACTAAAGTTACACATAGCTAATGCAGGTCTTAACCTTTCAGGGAGTTTTGAAAATTGTGATGAAGATGGAATTAGTGATACTGGTGATGAATGGAGAGGCATTTTGAGGACTTGAGTGATGAAGATAGTGAGGACAATGGAGCTTATATTGAAGAAAGTGGTAATAACTCAGAGGATGATACACCTCAGCACTGACCAAGGCAGTTAATGAAGCATTATTCTTGGAAAAGAAGTGCCAGTTGAATTTAAACTCTATGATCTAGAGAATAAGGGAAAGTGGAAGAGTTTATGAAAAGGGAGTGTTTGTAAAAAGGCAGGAGGCAAACCTAGCAGTGGCTGCTTTGATAAAGCACATGTCAAAGAGATGAGGCTATCTTGATAAATACTGTGAGCTGGACATGTTCATCATGAGTCAGCTTTCTGCACTATGCAACACAAGCAACACTGTTTTCACTCTCAGCAGACACACAGAAGAAGAAAGGAGATCTTATACATCCTTTTTCCATCAACACAAGCCAATCTGCCGAAAGATGTTCCTCTTCTTCCATTCCATCAGCACATAAGGCTGGAAAATATCAGCACATCCCTGGGAAGAAATGGCATCACTCCACAGATACATGGTAATGCCAAAAGGCTACCTGCGAATACGCTGACATTGAAGAATGTGGAGTATGTCATTTACTTTCTGCTCAACAAAACACTCTATTTTTATCTGGCCACATTCCTGGGTACAGCAGATCTGATATGCAGCTTCTACCATCCAACACATCGAAGAGAATCATTTGGAAGACTACTTTGAGGTGGCTCAGAAAGACAGTGATGTCCATATTCCACCTTTTGTAAGTTGTGGAACTTGCTGCTACCTCGTGAAGCTAATGACAGATCTCTGCCGGACTTGCCAGCAGAACAGTGTGGCACTGATGAGGTCAGCAAACTGTCAGGAGAGAGAAGTCTGCTACAGTACAGCATGGACAGGAATACCTCCGGATTGTTGGCCCAACTACAAGACAATTTGTGATGACTGTGAATGTGAAGATTAATGAAGGACTTCTTCACAAATGATGGTGTCTTACTTTTTGTCTAATGCCATGCTCCAACCAGTACACACATAGCCAAACAATTTTCTATTTTTGTTCCCTTTTTAAGTTTACATGTTGTTTCTTTGTTGGGGGATCTGGGTGTGGATAGGACAGGTCAATACCAGTTTCACTTCCAATTCCATTGCAGTGTAAAATTTATGGAAGATCTAGATAAGAATACTGCATCGCTGGCCCTCAAAACCCTGCCATGTGTACATGTAAGCTGTAAGGTGTGTGCCCATTGGGCAGTTCTGCTATAACTTGAAGAAAATATTATAACAATACTGAAGGTAGTTTGGAACTCTAGTCTTGCTGTCATTGTAGGCTGTTCCAATACCTTTAAGCATTAATTTACCAACCTTACTCAATGTTATTGACCATACCTGATTTTATGAACTTTAATAACACACCTTGTACTTTAGCTAGCTAAGCTTGTGATCTTAAATACTCTGTCTAAAACCAGCAAAACCTCTAACAAGGGAAACAAGTTAAAATATTAAGTTTAGAGTCTGGACTATACCTATAGTCTCTAGCTAGCAACTCAACACTTATTGTAATTTACCTAAGTGATAAGATAGCTATGCTGTTGCCTCACATGTCCAAATGTAGGCTACACAACAAAAAAAATCATGAATCAGGGCCATATTCCTCCTTGACACAGGAAGGCAAGATAGATTAAAAAGCTGCATAGAAAAAATGGACAGTGACACTACATTTCAAGTGATATATTATAATATGTGACATACATTTGAGGTGATACAGGTGTACTTACATATTCTAGTAATTCTGTGACATTTCACTGCTGTCCATTGTAGCTAACTGCACTCTTCACAAACATGTAGCTATGTCCTTTGTGTTCCTGGAGAAAGCCAGCATGTAATAGCAGGGTAGCTATAGCAATAGCAACTCACTGTGGCTGTATACAAGATGCCTAACAAGCCTACATTACTGTAGCAGTACACAGGGGTCCTGCATTCACTGTAACAGCACATTAGAGACCTGCAATCACTGTAGCAGCACACTGGAGACCTAAACTTGCTAAAGCAGCACAATGGGGACCTGAAATCACTGTGGCAGCACACTGGAGACCCTGAACTCAATGTACACATTCATAGTAGCCAATTTAATTGTCACTAGCTTTTTCTAGTCAGATTAGTACAGAATAGAGAGAAAGAATACATACTCAAAGCATTAGTTTGCTAGGTTCAGTTCATTTTCTCTTACAGGATAAAACAAACGATGATGGAAACCTTACTAAAGTAGCTGGTCCCTAGAATAGATGTGCAGGCAAAATTATTAACACCAGCCTAGGAGCAACAGTCACAGGAAATTGGCTTACTATTGTTGAAAAGCCTATGATAATCACACTAGGATTTGAGTAAGAGACATACAGAACTTGTTCATACCCAGAGTGACCAGTTTATGGTTTCACTGGCATGATCCTGAGCCTCCTTGATCTTAAAGCCTTGAAAGAGCTGAATAGTTAGATCCACTCTCTACACACCTACAACCAACACTACTATACATGTAGAAATTGGATCATGTAATTGAATCCTTCCCCATTTCTCCATCCCTCAATCACAAACCTACATAAATACTATCACTTTACATAGCAAAATTCTACAGATATATACCTTGAATGGTGTGAGTAATCAGTAGTCTGAATAATACACTAGACAAGCCATTTACGAACCTCAAGTATGTACACAGTATATATAAAACATTACTTACTCTGTGACAATATTATGGTAGCTAGTGTGATCTCTTTGTGCATAATGATCCATGCATAGAATTGCAGATACTGACAAGAATTTCATTCATACAACTCTGAAAGTTTGACTTACTCCGAGTCTCGCAGCAAGCTTCATTAAGTAACTTCTCAGATTAGCTAGCTAAACTCCAAAATACAGGTAGACACAAGACACTGTGAACAAAAAGTGAAAAATCACTATTCCTCTCCCCACAGGGTCTTGACCTTGCTGTATAATGGGTACATTATAATTATATTATTATTATTCCACTGAAACAGTTTAACTGCTGAGAATTTTTATACTGCATCAATAGTTAATTTCCCTGGTACAACAAGGTTAGATGCACACCATGGAATCTGTACTGTATGTAGCTACTCTCATTTGTCTTCTATTCATCACCAATCAAGAATCAAACTCCCAGATATCTATTTCCAACTGCATCACAATTTTACATGTAGTAGCTAGTCTGCCTTGCATTTAGTTACCTGTGTCACATAGGACGTCACCTCCACCTGCATGATGGTTACATGTGGTAGCTAATCAGCCATTCAACTCACTCATAAGTTGGGGGGAGGAGGGACTTTGATTGTAAGATAAGCAGAAGTCCTCCAAGGATTTCCAAGTTAAGTTATTTGGTTTAGTTATGACAACTAGCTATTAGCTAGCACCTATACCAATACTTTAGCAGTCACATTGAATCAGTGTTACTTCGCCTTTCATATAACTTCCAGAAGCTTTTCCAGAAGCTTTTCCAGATTGGGTGCATGGGTCACAATGAAGTTCTAAGCATCTGGCATCCTGCTGTATAATCATCATGCAGGTGGGGATATGAATATCATGAGGAACAATGATGATAAGCATAGCTATTGCTGCATTACAGGTAGCTAACTGAACTGGTTGACTGTTATATGAATTAGTCCTTACTGTGTCTATCGGTAATATTATAATTATTTTACTAGTAGATATTTTAGTTAGATGTTCACTTAAGCAAGCAGCTATAACTAGAATCTCTCCTGTATTGTGTAAGTATGTTCACAAGAAAGGCGCTCGTTCAGGATACAAATTTCAGTAGTGGCGGTATTGAAATCTTCCCAGGAACAGTACCACACGTCCGTGAAAATATTTGGTTGTGTAGCTAGCACTTGCAGTTGAAACCCTTCCCATTACGCATGCGCATTATTAATTATTATTATTAGTCCATGAAACACGAACTTGCCTAAAGATTACGGAATTAGAGGCGTTTTTCTCAATAAACTGTTTGAGGTGTGTGTGTTAATTACAGAGTGCGCATAACTAAGAAGTGGCTTGAGATCTGGCTAGGAGCCTAGTATCAACCAACGCCTCGTGAGTTAAACTACAACATGATTCCAGTAACTCAATTTTCAATTTTTGCGCAAAGTGCCCCCTTTTCCCTGAGCCTGCCACAATTGTCTCTCTACCTCCTGTACTGGCTGATAGTTAGTGTTTGCCTTCCCAAAAAGAGTACTGGCTGATCCAGTAACTCAACCTGCAGTGTTCTTGATGTAATGTATACCTTTATATCATGTAAAATATAATGAAGTTTGAAGTTAGTCTCTAGATGTCTCCAAGTATTTTATGTCCACAAGAGGCAGGTTTTATGGACTAGCTGGTCCTCAACCATACCACCAGCACTCACAGGGTGAACTGGTCACACATGATAATCTCTCACTCTAGGTCCTCTGACTAAACCACCAGGACTCACAGGGTGACCTGATCACACATGATAATCTTCCTATTAAGAATTCCACTGATGAGGACTAGCTACTAGATAGAGAGAGAGATTATTATGTGTGTTTTAGTAAGGGAACTAATATTGTAAATGACATTCTATGATAATTATTTCAAACCACATTTCATTATTTATTCAGGTCCTAATGATGATATTTCTGTGAATATAACCTATTCCAAGAGTATATCTGGAGGGAACTTCACATGGAGGCCACCTAATAATATTGATGACTTCCTCCTGAGAGAATATCAGTTAACAGTTGAATGTGATGGGACAGTTGTAATTAATGAGAGTGTGGCTGAGACTACATACCGCTATGATTCGGGAAGGCTAATTCCTGGACAATGTATTGCTACTGTAGCAGTTATTAATTCTTGTGGAGATACTGCATCTAATTCTATCAGTTTCAGAGTTGTCCTTGAGGGAGGTTAGTAATACCTAAGATAGTACTGTAGGGGGAGTGCAGGTCAGGTCAGGTTAATACTCGTATTCTACTCACATATAAGGAACATATTCATGAACCTAACTTATTCCTCAAATATCACTAGGACAATCTCACAATAATAATAACTATTATTTTATAGGAAATAACACTGTTATTGTGGAGGGTGAGAATGAAGACACAACTGGTGAGTTTCTGTATTAATAATTATGTGGTGATTGACCTATAGGGAAGGTCATGGTTATCACCAGGTTGTCTCAAGTTGCTACAACCTAAGGTTGTTGACGTAGTGACAACCATGTTTAAATATAGTGATAATAATTATAGTTTAATACACGTAATAATTGGTCCTTTTTAGATACTATTAGGATACTAATAATGTCCAGTTTTACTGTGTCTGACTAAGGCTGTTTTGAGCACTGCATAAATTATAGCTTATAAAAATCAGATAGCTGCATGATGTGCACACAGTGTGCCCAGTCGAAGTGACCTCCATTTCAGCTGTGGATTTGTACTACTGTATATTATAGATAAAATGCCTCAGAAGTAACCAGGTCTAGCTAATGTATAAGCATTGAAGTGGTAGTGTAGTGGATAGTAAATAGATAATTATGAGAGACATGTATAAACCTAACTTATTCCTGTAATAACACTAGGACAATCTCATTGTTTCATCTTATAATAATGTAGGACCTCCAATGGATACTGAAGAAGATAGCAACATAGTAATATGTGAGTTTCTGTATTTGGCTAGTCACCTTTAGTGAAGTTAGACTTGGTGATTTAATTATGGGGTGATCTGATCAGCATTATTATCTTTAAATTAGGAATTAGTGTTCTTATGACCTATAGCACTGTGCTGTAATATTTCATCCACCTTATTTCATAACTGAGTATTTTACCTGCCTAATGCTATGTTCTGTTTTAGGGATTGTTGTAGGCATTGTTGTAGGCATTGTTGTTGGTATTCCTCTGGTGGTAGTGGGTATTCTGCTTATTCTCTGGAGCTGTTACAAGTTGTACAAAAGTGTGAGTACATGAGCCTATAATAATATTTAGAATACATTATGGTAAGGGGTTTGTATAATATAGTGTTATTGTTAATGGTGGTGAGGGAGAATGTAATTAGGGATGTATGTATTATAACATCTATGACATGTGATCTTCTTTCTGTTGTGTTAGCCTAATACAAATAACCTGAAACGTAATTATAACATATCCATTTTAGATTGTGACATATTCTCCTAATGCTAGTCAAAAACATCATAACAGTCTGATGAATACTGGCAATAAACAGCTAGAATAAAGCCCATAATACAAAGCTGCTTATTCAGCTACCCCCTAATTAAAGCTGGTAGATACATTCCCATCAATGTTTCCTAGTACTATCAGTATGTTATAATTACGTTTCAGGTTATTTGTATTACGCTAACACAAGTAACACAACAGAAAGAAGATCACATGTCATAGATGTTATAATACATACATCACTAATTACATTCTCCCTCACCTTGGCATATTATGTGTCCAAGTGTCTTTAATATTAGTATAGATGTACGCAATAATTATACGTATATATATATACGTATAATAATTTATATTTACCATTATAACCACCTATGCTCCCTATGCTTAGTATAGTGCCAGTTATGTTCCTTCACAATGTAGTGCATGTTAAGTTTTCAAAGGCTAGAGTAAAACTTAATACTTAAAGCAGCAACTCATTTGCAAGCACACTAGAAATATAATGTATATACTAGGTACATGCTATAACTAGAAATATAATGTATATACTAGGTACATGCTATAACTAGAAATTTATAATTTCAATTCCTAGACATAATATTATATTTCACTTACAGTACTCAACACACTAACCTCAAGTCATTCTCTTATCTTGTTTTTCTTTAAATAGTGGAGGAATAACAAAGTAAAAGGCCCTGTCTCTGCCACATTACACGTTTAATCGTAAGTATACTTACAGTTATCATGGTAACAGTAGTTGGTAAACTAATCCAGTATATGAGGGGGCACTATTTCACTTATGTAGCTGCATCTATGTTTTCAGGAGTCCATTTAGTGCCTTCATTGACTAGTTCATAAGGTAGAACTGAATTTTGATTCCTCTGGAGTGATGTAAACATTACATTTTCTTGTTATTTATCACCGGGTATATAAATGGATATGTAAGTGGGTTTACTATGGTACAGTACAATTGGAGATGAGAGTAAAAATACATGGTACCTCCATCTACTTCTCACTACTCCTTAGTGAACACCTAGATACTCCGATTTGTAACTAGATGCCACACAGAATGAGCTCAAATCTAATAATATTGTAGAGATGGTTGGAGTTAGGGAGGAGTTAAGAACCTGGGAAGTAAATTTTCTTAGAACTAGCTAGCTATCTGAAGAGCTTTCTGAAAGGACTATATAGGGCTTTCCCAATTATTATGCTAGCATAATTCTGAGCATAATTAATAGGTGGGAGCATAATCGGTACAAGAATAATACAAGATAATATTGTTTATACTCTGCTGAGTCAACTGGAGTATGATTTCATGTCTCCTGATAAGTCCTTTATTTTAGCACAATAACTTACACTTTGAGCATGGTAAAGCATCGTAATAATTGGTCAAAAATTAAGCATAATTGGGAAAGCCCCATTCAGGACCTCTAAGTCCAAAAATTCACTTAGAGGCTTAGAGCTATTGAATTGAATGGTGAAAATTAAAATGTGGGTGTTAATTACACTGAAGTTGTGTCGTTGACACCCACGTTACTCTAGGGACACACACCATAGCTATCTTAGGGGAATAGAGTTGTACACACTGAGGTATGATCAATGAAACAGTTTGAAAAATATCTTTGGTTTAGAGGGGACAGAATAGACCATTAAAAAGCTCTTCCCCACAATAACATACTACTTTTCATTGACATCATCTATATTATGTGGGTTCAGAGTGACGGAGCTATAAACTTAAGAGATAACCTCTGAGATTCTTCTTTGATAGGGCAGGGATGTAGGCAAGGGGGGACTTGGGGGGCTTAAGGCCCCCCCCCTCATATTTTTCAGAAAATGAGATTAACTATTATAAGCTCTGGCTCTGGCTTAGTTCTTTTTTTTTTGTAAACTGCATAAGCATGGTAACATTGTAACAGCTGCTTAGAGAACTTGCTGGACTCTTAGCCTAATTGCTAGTAGCTAGTACCATGTCTCTGAATCTCTAAGATAGTGGTTTAGTACTCCTTTAAAGCCAGGTGAATCATCCAATGAATTTAAGACCAGCTATCAGCCTGAATTAGCCAGCAGTCAGCCTGAACTGGTGAGCTAATAATATTTAGGTTTTTCAGATCAGTGTATTCTAATAGTTTTACTAGCTTAAAGTGATGTTGAAGATGTTTCAGTACAGAATCCACTATCTTTAAATGAAATAGAACCTAGTGTACATATTAAAATATTACTCTAATTTGCTCTTGAAGAAAATTTTTGCTTCCGTACTTTGTGTAAAAGGGGGCATATCCCCCTCCCACACCCTCCCCCCTTGAGCCCAATTGCAGCTCCTTTGCCTTCTTTTAACACCTAACTGTATGAGGGCTACGGGAGCTTCTTCAAGCTATGTTTTTTGTTTCCTAGCTTGAGTAACTTCACACCTAACTCTTAGGGCCTGCTAGAGCCTGGGATGAGAGAGCACTCTGGAAGTAAGTATGATATGTGGTGAAAAAAAAATTAATTTACACAAACTCCTCCCCATCAAGCACCACTGTGTAGTGAGTACTTGCTAGTACTATAGAGTTACTGTAAACCCACTTCATTCCACTCTCACTTTATTTTACTAATAAGTATACTGAATTATATTACATAGAGAGCTCACATCAGTGAAATTGTTGCCTTAGAAATAACTAGACCTTATTATATCACATTACTATTCTCATTATCATTATAATATCTCTATTTATAGGATGGTGAGGGAAACCCAGAGACACCTTAGGACAAAGATGCTATTGACTATAATTATGTTACTGTAATAGAAACAGAACTAGTATTATTCTATAAAATTGTGCAGTTTTTATAGCATAAATATTATAATAATAATTATTATTAAGAACCTTGTATATCCCTGTACTGTACCACATTTACTTTCTCATTGTTCTTAATTATTTTCTGTTGTGCAATCATGTGCTCTGGGTGCAGCCAGCTTAATCTTTCCTTTTATAGTAATATGCTGTGTGTCTTTTAGAGTTAGAAATCTGTGTGTAGTGATCTCGAGTTTTAATAAAAAGTTGGCTATTAAATTCAACAATGTTGTGTGGACAAAACATTACAATCCCTTTCAGTACACTAATTTTTTTTTATTTTATTTTTTTGTTCTTTTTTGTTTTGTTTTGTTTTTGGTTTGGTATTGGTCGTCACTAGGCGCCGGCGTCCCGCCCCCCAAGTAGGCTAGGCAGCAAAAGGTCGCGCAGGATGAGACGAAAAAAAACACTACAACCCAATAGGCAGCAAAGCCAGTGCAACTACTGTGATGGCCAACACCACCCTCAACAGAAATGTCCTGCCATAGGTGTCGAGTGCCGAAAGTGCGGCCGCCGAAATCATTTTGCCAGAGTTTGCCGATCAGGAAAGCAGAAGATTCCCCCTAGGATACAAGAACTTGATTATGAAAGCCCCAGTGAAGATGAAATTATTGTAGCCACCATTGAAGGCACAACCCGAAAAGATTAGGATGCCACTATCATCATCAACTCCGAACATGTCACATTCAAGATTGATGCAGGTGCTCAATGTAATGTTATGTCTTCAGAGACCTACAACTACGTTAGCCAACAACCACTAACAAAGTCCAATGCCAGGCTTGTTGCCTTTGGAGGGCACAGACTTACCTCCCTCGGCAGAGCCACCCTGATGTGTGAACACAAAAACAAATTTTGGCCAGTGGAGTTTGAAGTTTTGAATGATGTATCCAATGTGCTCGGTCTCAAGACCAGTGCAGAGATGAGACTTGTGAAACGCATTGAAGCCCTCACCAATGACACATTGACCAAATAATGCCAACACCTTTACTGGTCTAGGCTGCATCACCAAAGTGACTCACCACATCCAGCTCCACCCAAATCACAAACCTGTTATATACCCTCCTCGGAAGGTCCCAGTCACCATCAGATCAAAAGTTAAGGACGAATTAGAACGAATGGAACGTCTGGAGGTAATTGGTCTGGAGGTAATTGGTCTGGAGGTAATTGAACGCATACAAGAACCCACTGACTTGGTCAACTCCATGGTAACTGTTATCAAACCAAATGGGAAACTCCGGATCTGTATCGATCCACGTGACCTCAACAAAGCCATCAGACGTGAGTATTATCCTATGAGAACTATCGAAGAAATATCTACACACATGCCAAATGCTAAATACTTCTCGGTGCTTGATGCAAGCTCTGGATTCTGGCAAGTGAAGCTTGACCATAAAAGTGCTAAGCTCTGCACTTTCAACACACCCTTCGGTCGATACATGTTCAAAAGGCTACCATTTGGCATTTCTTCTGCACAAGATGTATTATCTATAATGTCCGAGATGTTCGAAGATATTGAAGGTGTCGAAGTTGTAATAGATGACCTGCTGATATGGGGTACCACAGAAGAAGAACATGATGCAAGGCTAGAAAAAGTCCTCCAATGTGCCCAGCAGCGGAACCTCAAGTTGAACAAAGACGAGCCAGATCAAGTTGAAGGAGATCAAATACATTGGCCACATCCTTAGTGAAGACGGAATCAAACCTGACCCAAAGAAGGTAACCGCAGTCACAGAGATGAAACCCCCAACAACCAAGGAAGAACTACACCGTTTCCTGGGCATGACAACCTACCTCTCTAAATTCATCTCCAACTACTCCATAACATCAGCCCCACTCAGAATGCTCTGGAAAAGAACGCTGAATGGCACTGGATGGACCAGCAGAAAAAAGCATTCCAAAAGCTAAAAAATTTGATCACAGGCTCACCAGTTCAAAAGTTTTTTGACCCTACCAAAGCCACAAAAATTTCCATTGATGCAAGTTCAAGGGGAATGGGAGCAGTCCTCCTACAGGATCAGTACCCCATCGCATATGCATCAAAATCTCTCACGGCCACCCAACAAAACTATGCACAAATAAAAAAGGAAATGTTAGCGATCGTCTTTGGTTGCCAAAAATTCCATGACTACATTTATGGCTTACCACAAGTGGCCATTGAAACAGACCATAAACCACTTGAGACCATTCTACGGAAACCACTACACACTGCTTCAGCTCGCCTCCAACGAATGATCATGTCCATCCAGAAGTATCCCATCAGTGTAACCTACAGACCAGGAAAAGAGCTCCTCATAGCTGACACTCTCTCCAGGGCTCCACTACCTGATCAAGCAGATGAAATAGAATTCATGTAATATGATATTAATATTTTGCACACACTACCAATCACAGAAAAGAAACTGGAGGAGCTGAAGAAGCAGACAAAGGAAGATTCTGCACTTTGTGACCTGACACACATTGTGAAAAATGGATGGCCAGAAAACAAAGCAAATGTGCCTCCAGGAGCACAACCATTCTGGAACTATCGTTAAGAAGTGACTCACTATCATGGAATTCTCTTCAAAGGAGGTAAAGTCATACCCACTGCTATGCGCCCCGAGATGCTACAACTCATTCATAGTTCCCAACTCAGAGTAAACAAATGTAAGCGTCGAGCCAGGGACGTTGTTTTTTGGCCAGGCATGGGTGCGCAGATAGAAGACACTGTTTCTAGCTGCCCAACTTGTTCAATGTATCAACAAAACAATTCCAGGGAACTACTTTTGCCACACCCCACACCATCACGTCCATGGGAGAAGGTCGGTGCTGATCTGTGTGAATTAAATGGGAGGCACTACCTTATCATAGTGGACTATTACTCAAATTTCATTGAAGTTGACCTGTTGAAAGAAACCACAAGTGAACAAGTTATTGAACACTGCAAGTCACAATTTGCACGGCATGGAATCCCTGATGTGTTGATTTCAGATAATGGGCCTCAATTCTCATGAGAAGTTTTGCCAATTTCTTCTACACTACCAGTTTGAACACCGTACAAGCAGTCCCCACTACCCTCAATCCAACGGGAAGGCCGAAAAAGCAGTGCAGACAGTAAAGAACCTCCTGCGAAAGGCCCATGCTGAGAAACGAGACTTCCACCTCACTCTTCTTAATTTTTGAAATACACCAACAAATGACAATCTTGGATCACCCGCTCAATGGCTCATGGGACGCCGTACAAAAACTCTGCTTCCTACCACGTGCAATATACTTCTCCCAAAAATTATAAGCCATCATCTGTCAAGTCAGCTCTTTTAAAACAGAAGAATACTCTGAAAATTTTTCAATTTTTGGTGCTCTGAGCTTGTCCCTGGTGCAATCTGAGGCTAAGTATGTAATGTTCATGACACATATAAATTGTTAAAAATTCAAATAAAAGACTAGCTAGTTCCATTCTTGGGTTCTTTTCAAAACTAGGAAAATCAATGGAATTATGCTATTATTATGCCCAATTATGCCCTATACCATGATGAGCTGAATATGATGCTGGCATGATTCGCTCGGGACTAATGTAGCTTTGTACTTGTAGGGACCAGGTCTCAAGCAAATATGAATTTCTTGAATAATATCATTAAATTGAAAGGGGGGTGCATGTGCACCCCCCTGCACCCCTCCCCTTGTGTACGGGCCTGATTATGTCCCAAGCCCCTACTATCCACTACTGACCCCTTCATTTTGTCCCCTACTATCCGTCCCCCCTACTATCCACTACTGACCCCTTTATTATGTCCCCCCTACTATCCACTACTGACCCCTTCATTATGTCCCCCCTACTATCCATGACCCCAGGTAGCTACTTGAAATCATGGACGCATTCAGTTCATCTAGCTTCAACAGTCTCAGTTCTTGGTATTCACTACCGAGGCACCAGGCCCCATTCTGATATAACACTCCTCAACACTTGCTGCCATCTCCATGCTTCTCTTGCTGGTACCCACTGCTACTGCACCACCATCAGCAAAGAGAAGCTCTGACAACCTGGCTTGACAAAACTTTTGGTTCTTTCCCCAATCAACTTCCCACCACACTGGTACATAGAAGTTGAACAACCCTAGCCTCAAGCCACTACATACCTTGGAACTCTGGAGCAACCTGTCCATTTGTCACCTCAGCTCTTATCCCCTCCTAATGGAGCAGATAACATTTAGCATTGTTGGTTGGACATCATACTTCCTTAGCTCTTCCCACAGAGTTTGTCAAGGATAAACCTTTCTAAGGTCTAGGAATAGCATAAAGATATGTGTATTATGTTGCCTAACCTTTTCTACAAATTTCCTTACACACTATAACATGTCCATACAGCCTCTGCCACTCTGGAAGCCACATTGTGAATCTAGCAAAATTTCCTAATGTAACAAGCACTACTTCGGAGGGTCTGATTGGGTACTGTGAAAGCAAACTCTGTGAATGGTTGCTAACATTAAGCACATTTTGAAATGCCCTTGCCAGACCTTCTTTACTCTTAAACCTGAACAAACTTCTCAAGCAGATTACCTACTTTTCAAGGAACATAGCATAGGTGACTTTAGCTACGTATAGTGTTGCTTGTACGAGTGACTTTAACTCACTGTAGTAGTGGTGTGTGTGTGTGTGTGTGTGTGTGTGTGTGTGTGTGTGTGTGTGTGTGTGTGTGTGTGTGTGTGTGTGTGTGTGTGTGTGTGTGTGTGTGTGTGTGTGTGTGTGTGTGTGTGTGTGTGTGTGTGTGTGTGTGTGTGTGTGTGTGTGTGTGTGTGTGTGTGTGTGTGTGTGTGTGTGTGTGTGTGTGTGTGTGTGTGTGTGTGTGTGTGTGTGTGTGTGTGTGTGTTTCAGCATTGTACAATCAATTCTAGAATGTTTAGACCTCCATACTTAAAAACATTTTATCTTAAAGAGATAACTTCTGAGATAGGGGATGAATTCTCTGGAAAGGACAGAGAATTTGTTCTCAATGTACTTATGTTACTGGCATACATGTATGGTGCAGTGTTCTAATATGTGACTGTACTATAAATATCCCAGTAAGTATGCATTAATTAATGTATGCATATCCACAGATCTATAAGGAACTAGTAACATGATTTTATAGGGTGCTAAGTTATGTCCCTTAACTAGCAATTATTGCAGTAGAGGTTTGTACTTCCACCAGTTTTTGTTGTAACTGTCCCATAATTGTATAGAGACACTTCTGTGTCAGTGGTAGGTTTGGGGGAAATAAAAACCTTGAAGTAGTCTCTGATAATATAGCTAATTATCTATTTTTGTGAAAACAGATCTACTGAATATATAATTATACATATTATTATTGTGATATTTACAGGTATTGGATGTAATTATACTGGAGATAAATAGTGTGTCAATGTAGTTGAAACAGAAGTAGTTATTCTATAAAATTGTGTAGTCTTTATAACATTAATTATTACTTAACTCTAACTCTAGCTAATGTTTTGTTGTGATCACATCATCATATTTCCACAATAGTTGCTTGTAACGATTAGAAGCTGCAATTGTGTCGACCATTTCCATATCGATTAGTATTGCCTCTGCGCATGTGCAACACTATCCGTACATTCATACACAGGTAAAAGTAAAGGTTTGTGGTGTTAGATTTTTTTTTAAAGTAGTTGCAAGCATAATTGCTTATTTCTGTTATAGCTAGCAGCTTTAGTAGTGGAACAGTTGTTAAATTCCAGTTAGCCATTAAAGGAATTTGTATTTTTGCTATTGTTATTTTACTTCCAGAATTAACTAGTTGATGGCTCTGTACAAGAAGATCACAAAAGCTTTACCGGTAGGGTCTGTATTCTGAATTAAAGCATTAGCTAGCTAGCTAAGCTGATAGCACTTAGCTAAGTGCAGGTGAATGAGGCTATTATATATAGTGACTTCTTTCACGTAGCTACCTACTTGTGACTGTATAGGTCTATAATGAGCCCCACTGGTGACTGTATAGGTCTATAATGAGCCCTAGTTGTGACTGTATAGGTCTATAATGAGCCCTACTGGTGTCTGAATTGGTCAATTTCATTTGTGACCCATTACCTGAAGATGATTATGGTTATAGCTGACCTCTGATTAAAGGACAACCTGGTCCCAAGTGTTTGGAGGTTCCACTCGTATCTATAGCTAGAACACATACTGAAGCAGCTAGTAAATCTGTGAACAGTGAAACCTGTCTATGGTGACCACAGGCTGTAAATGGCCTTTAATATTATGGTAGCTACAAGTACTATTGAGTGTCATATTAGATGAGCTGTGGTTAGATTAGACAGGTGTAGCTGTAATGTACTATAGCTAATTATTATCATTATGTGGTATCATATTATTATTGTGACTAGTCCATAATTTAAGTATTACATCATCTTATCATTTGTGTATATATAAGGTCATTTTTATTACTGATCTGGAGAGAGAGTTCATGAGTTATTGTCTGATAAGATATTGTAGTCGTTCACTGAGCAGAAAGTAGCTAAACGAAGGTAGTGGAGAACCCACACTATACGACACATTATAATATTATATCTGCAGTGGACAATACAGTATTAATTATAGTTGAAAATTGTTATCACAGACAATAATATTTGCTGGCTATTCACCTGATATATAATACATGTATTATAGTAGCCACTATGAGTATCTCTTGTGAACAATAATAATATTATCAGTCAAATGAATATTACTATTTAACTTGTCCATATGCCACATTGTCCCTGAGTTGGAGTTCCACTTCACCCTTAACAGTAGAGGTGACTATCTCTTCATAGAGTGGAGCAGGTTGACTGGGTGGAGGGTGGTGTTTACTCTGCCACTTGATATAGCAATACACAATTAGAACACCACCAGCTAACCCACAAACCAATCCAACAATGAAGATCAGGACACCAATGATCACTGTCACTGTTGAACCTAATAGTACAAAGTTCAGCAGTATCAAATTGAATCCATGATTCTGAATAGCTATACTCCCAGAATATCCATAAAAAATTTAATGAGATTTTTTTATTTCTACGTATTTATTAAGGCGGTGAGTTACCTGATATACTAATCTTCTAATGATGATGATATGTTCATTCATTATGCAGTTGTAATGAATGGTATGTAAACAGTACTACCTTAAGTTTATCCCAAATAATATTATAGCTACGAAGTATGAAACATTGTGTTTTTTTTTTCCTGGCCAAGTTCTAAAATTACATTTCTACAACAGATTTTAACTAGAGAAAGAAAATAACGTATTTGAAAATTGGTTCCAGATAAGTTGGAAGTGTTTAAATCATATGAGGGTACTTGGACCTGATGATTTGGTTGATGCAGGGAGTCCTCAAGGTTTCTGGATTTCTTTTAATTTGGAATGAGGTCAGTTGTAGGTGTAGTCATACTGTATACTGCTTCACCTTCCTTGTATGTTTTGAAGTATGGCTAAATGAACACAGACTAGATAGCTCTTCATTTTGACATTAGATGCATCATTCATTTGATATTGAATTTTTGAATATTGTGTATTTTCATGAGAAGGTGTAACCCACACCTTAAAATAATAATTTACCAACTTTTAAATCTATTTTAATACCTTTTTCTGGATTAGGGAAAGTGGTAGCATCAGTGGCATTTGTAGTAGTAGTAAAACTAGTAGTCGTACAAGTGGTATTGATACACATGTATGTAGCAGGATCTGTACTCCAGTGTCCTTCTCCAGTACAAATAGCTATGATGTTCACATCTGGAATAAAACCATCCTCACAAGTGAAAGTGATGGATGACCCCTCAAATGTTGCAGTATAGTTATGTATCACCACACCATCACCAGCCACTGGATGTCCACACTCACCTAATAGAGCAGTTAAACACAATGTAGGCATCATTTGCATCATGACCCTTCTAGTTAGTTATAGCTTAAGTACTTTCAGTAATGACTATGAGTGCATACATCCATCCACTTCCCAACAATCAATAGATTTTAAAATGAATAGCCAGTGAAAGATACCATTTTGTTGTACCTATTGTAGCAATATTTTGTACTAGTACCAGCAACTCTATACAGCTAAAGCCCTCCCTCCCCTATAATTAAAGCTGGCAGGATATGAAATAGGAGAGATTCATTCCCGTCATTGTTTCCTAAAGTCTGTCCAAGCTGATGAGAGCCACAGAAGCATCCCGGAAGTGCCTTAATATTATTCATAGATACCTCACAATAATAACAACATTCACGATGCATTTGCCCAGAGAGCAGCTGACTCTCCACGCAGCAATTTTTATTATGCATAACACTCCTTGTGGTCCAGGGTAATGCCATAGGATTTGTATTAGTCTCCTGTATCTCTCTATGGGACACTACAACAGACTAAACAGGCATCTGGTAAGAAGCGCCTCGGTAAGAGCTGCTAAATGATATCAAATTAAGTTAATAGTTTTACTAAAGTCTGTCCAAGTTGACGAGAGCCTCACAAAAACATGCCTAACTCGGCTAAAAAACCATCAAATTATGCGAATTTGATATCATTTAGCAGCTCTGTCCAAGATTCAAGCAAACAATAGCAAAAATAGTTAACTATATTATAAAGCTAGTTATAATACAACAGAATTCTAATAAAATACTGATAGTTGTAGCAGAAGAAACTAAGACTGAATCTGCTTGTTTTATTGGTATGCTATTGTTTGCTTGAATCTTGGACAGGGAGTAAAAGGGTTAATTCCACAGTTTCCAATCCAATACAAAGTATACACTGCTACATATGCACCATCAGGAACTAACACAGTATTAGGTATGATTAGGAGTGGATGGACAGATAATATTGGAAGGTCTAATTATATGACTCACTATAGTTAATGGAGATGGTGTTCATGGAAGAGCCAGCACAGTTGGAGGCCACTACAGTGATGGTGTACTGGGTATTGTAGGGGACATTGGAGATGACTATGCTAGTGGCTGAAGCTGTTTGGAATGGAATAGTTGGAGTGATGGAAGTGTTGTAGTCCACACCCTCCAGTTCCAATGGTGCCCAGGATATAGTAATGGATGTAATAGTAGTCCTACCAAACACCACATTTGAGACATCAGGAGCTCTCAATTCAATGGAACCTGGAGGCATTTGGATAAAATGTTAGCTACTACTCTATAATAATTTATCACTAATACAAATAGGAAATCTTCACTCAAATGTCTTTACATTAATAAAAAAAATTAAAAAAATTAAAAAATAAATAAAAATTCTATATAGCAGTGGAAGAATTAATAATGTCAAGAAAAATTATCACCTGATGATTCACAACAATAGTTAAGTTAGTGGTTAATAGAGTCTTGCCAGATAGCTATATGTTTAATCTTAATGCTAGAACAGAACTTACAGTAAACAAATTTATTTTTGTTGTTGGATTTTCTATAATAATTCAAATAAAGTACAGATGACCATTTGTGAGGATGCCTTGATTTAAAGTCTACTGGATTGTGGTCCAGTTTTAACGGCTAATTTCAGCATACATTCATTCACCTGTAACATGAATGAATCCTGATATAATCTCAGTAACATGTCCATTAGCTATGAATCCTAAACACTGCACTTTACTTCCTTCAAGGTCAGCTGTGACATTTACTGTCAAGGAAGACACTACTGTTATAGGAATGATTGAATTGTCTAGAGCAATTAGGTCTGCCCTAATAGGTCCATTCATCCATTTTCTGTTAGCATCACTGATCTCCAGGTTAGTGTAGTTCATGTTAGGAGTAAAGACACTCCATCTAATAGGAACACCATATGAAGTGCAGCTAAACATGACTGTTTGTCCAGGACATGTGGTAATAGAAGGAGGAATTAGAGTCACTGCATCTATAATAACAATAATACAAGTATGAACATTAGAGGGATTATTTTGATGAAGGTATTCCTACCCAGTACGGTAGCAGGTGTGAGTTTCATGGTCTTCAGTGCTGCATAGCTATATACCTTTCAGCATTGTTTCTCTAGCTAAATAATTTTAATAACTTAATTTACTATCTAGTATCTTTTCTTTCCTTATATGTATATATCTGGATGGCCTTGGACCATGTGAATTTCATCGTGTGAATTTAGATACAAGTATGAATTTAGATACAAGTACGAATAGAGATATTATAATATTATTATAGTTACGTAAAAGTACTAGCTCTTTGTCCAATACAGGGACATCCAAGTGAGGTACATAGATTAGTATAACTTGTTGTGAGGTAAAATCATACAGAAAAGCTAGAAAGAGGCTAAAAGTAGTACATCTTGCCAGTATTAGTAATGCTGAAAAAACTTGAGATCATTGTTTTGCTTTTCTATTATTATAATAATAATAACTCCAATAATATTATCTTGAAATACAATGTCATTCTTATCTGTAGTAGTATTAGGTTTTAGTAGCCTTAACAAACTTTGCAATAGGTGATTCCTTGGTAGCAAGCCATGTCTGTATGACAAGCAGCTAGTTCACTGATTTTGGAGCCAACAGTCACATGTGGAATGACAATAAGCTGTTCATTAAGGTGGAAGGCCTGGATCAGCCTCAAAAAGTAGCTCTTGGAGATAGGAATGTGGTTAAGGCCATGGAACAAGGTGTTGCATTGGAAATGAAGTTTTCAGGGAACAAGACTAGGAAATGTGATGTACAGTATGTCTCTAAAATTGTTCTTGAGTGTATCCAAGTGTATTGAGGCTGGAAAGACACCAATTTTAATGTAGAAACAAGTGATTACTGATAGAAACTCAGTAATTAAAATTGAATTGTACAGTTGCAGTGGAAAAGAGTATATCAATGCTGCTACAGAAAAAAGTGAGAAAGATCTGGCATCAGCACTTTGGGCATCTTGGAATACAGAAACTAGTTTGAGAAGAAATGGTGGATGGCCTGGAGTGCAACCTTTCAGGTGACATCAAATTCTGTGAGCCATATATCAATGGAAAGCATCACAGGAACCAATTTCCACAACACTCAAGCAGCCAATCTGAAAAACTCTTTGAATCTAGTTCGTGATATGTGTGGAAAGTTGAGCACAAAGTCATTGTGTGGTGCCGAGTATTTCCTGGTAATAAGACTCGCTATGTATGCAGAAACACAAGAATGAAGTGTATGAGAGATTCTTCATACAATGGAAGGCACTCATAGAAAAATCGAGTGGCTACAAGCTGACAACTCCCTGTATGTACAGATAATGGTAGGAAGTATATGTCTGCACTTTTGAAAGTCTGAAGGAATATGACACTGTGCTCAATATCCCAGAGCAAAATAATGTCACCGAAAGACTGAATAGAACCTTTGTTGAGACTCTCCACTCAATGGTGATTGATGCCAAACTGCCACACTAATTTTGAGCCGAAGCTCTAGCCACTGCTGTGTATTTGAAGAATTGAAGCTCAACCATAGTGACATCTAAAGCATTAAATGCAGTAAGACCCAATGTCAGTTACCTGCAAGATTTTGGCTGTGATTCTTACACTCATGTGTTAAAGAAGCAGGCCCATTGGTAGGGTTTTTTTTTGAGGGGCCAATTACCCATTATTGAGAATAAAATCAGATCACCATAATTAGTGTAGATGTAAATCACTTGACTTGTAATCTGTTAACTTAATTAACAGGCAAGTATACATGTAAGTGATAACAAGATGACTTCATACTTGTGCAACATAGCAGCTGAGTCACATTAGAAAAGAAGACATCAAGCTTTATATTGTCTTTTTTTTTTAAAAAGTCTAGCAACTAGTGAAGATAAAGGTGTATGAAATTTAATGTAACTAGCTTGTAACTATATAGGACTGTAGCTACCCCTTTCAGAGCCACAATCAACTCAAACAGCACCTGAGTCACACAGCTGGGTTGTTTAGCTGGACCCTCTGAACAAGAAGCTTGCATTATCTCCTGGTCCAGTCAATGAAATAGGAGCTTTGTTTGATCCTAAGAAGTTGAAATGTGATATCACTAGTAGTCTTCTGTGGATTAAAAATTCAAGTGATTAAAAATGAACATTGTCCAGAAGAGTTTTTAAAAGAATGTCTCCAAACTGCTCTTCCTAACATTTTTACTCTATTTCAGTTTTTTGCCACCCTACCATTTAATATTAGAGGTAGGGTCTGCTCCCAAATGATTACTTGAGGTGCACTCAAAAGAAGAAAGACTTAGTGGCTTGGCACTTATTTATTTTATTTACCCAGAACATAGATGATGTGTGTAAAATTTTTATGCCAAAATATCCATGTAGAATGGAAAGGGCAAGCTTGTTATTTGAATCAATTTTTGCAAATTATTATTAACCAAAGGGCTGTGATCACCTAAAGTGGGTGTGGTTTTTCAAATATGTTGGCATGTAACCCCCCCTTTTGAAAATTCTGCCTATGTGTTTGAGAATGAGAGGATTAAACTTGATCCAAAAGCAAAATATTTGTTGGCTATGGTGAAGAAACAAAAGGATACCGACTCTATGAGCCTGAGTGAAGAAAGGTTATCTTCATTTGAGATGTCAAGTTCAATGAGGTGAGAATGGATATGATATATTGGAGCTGAAACTTCCTTTGGAAGTAGAAATTCCACGGTTGAGATACTGTTCACCACACCACTAAAGACTCTAAAGAGCCAACCTTCAGGAGACCTACGTAGCAGGCCAAAACAATAACTAGATTGATATGAAGTAGGTGTTGTTGATGGGAAATTCAAAGAACCATTGACCTTTCAAAATGCCCTTAACAGCTGAAGTGGAGATGAAGTCACTCAAAGAAAACCAGACATGGGAGCTAACTGAGCTGCCCAAGGATCAAACTGCTATTGGAAGAAAGTGGATCTAATCAAGATTGGGGCAGGTAGTTCTATTGAAAGGTATAAAGCTTGACTTGTTCAAGGCTTCACACAAAAATATGGAACTGATCATGAGACATTTTGTCCAGTTATGAGGCTTGAATCTTTTCTATAACATTGGCTGTACAACATGGCCTGAAGCTCCACCAAGTTGATGTTGCAACAACATTTTTGAATGATGAACTGGAGGAGGAGGTATATATGAAGCAGTCACAAGGATTCATTTGTGAGGTCCAGGAAAAACTAGTGGGCAAGCTAAAGAAAAGCATCAGAAGTCTACACATTACTGGAATGCAGCTCTGAACAATTAGCTCACAAGGTTGGATTTTGTGTAGGAGTGTTGAAAGAGCACTTTTGATTTCATATAGCTAACATTCTATTATCAATGCACATGAGTAATTTACATGTCATTAGCTATGTAGCTGTAGTCCATTAAGTTTACATCTGAAACTTGTTTAGACTGTTTTTTACTTATCTATAGTTTTGAGTAGCCTTAACAAACTTTGGAATAGCTGATTGCTAGCTTATGGTTAGTAAATAGAGATACAGAAATAACAGTAGTAAACTTTCTAGACAGCATTTACTTACTCTTCAAAATAACTTGTACCAGTTTAATCAATATTGGGCCAATAAATACACACTATGTAGTCTATTACATATGTAGTAAGCTAGAGGTCATTAATAGTGATAGAATGTTCCACTCTATAGCTAGTTACACCATTACAGCCATAATGTTGTAATTGCAGTACTTCATAGAGTATAATTATAGTGGATTACAAATATAACATGTTTAACTGTGTAGACTATAACTTTGCTAATATTGTAATTACAGCTACATGTATGCCAGTAGAAGGGGAGTGTTATCTATTCCAGTTAAAACTTACCACTGTATATAGGGACTTGAAAAATTAGTATTGTCGTCAGAGTATAATAACAAGTGTCTGACACCATCTTACACAGAGATCAGGTTATCTAGCTAGTCATACGCAATAGGTAGGTTTTTGGGGGATTGACGACTGCTGCGCGCGCGACACTGCCCTAGGATGACGACCATTGCCTAATGATGATCAATGCACAAGAATAATGACAGACCAGTGATGGACGGACCCACTAAGTGAAATTGGAGAATAGATGAGTTTTCAGGAAGCACTAAGCTCCAGGCTTTTAATCTTCGAAGATGGTAGCTGTGAAGGAGTGGATATATAGTGACATTGATAGCAACTGTAAGTTCCCTAGCTATCAGTTGACTTTTGTTCCAGAGAAGTTAGTTAATGTTTGAGAACTCTGCCGTTGTACAATGGGCTGCTAAGGTTTGTATAGATATATCAGTGACCTCACTAGAAAAAGGTGTGGTAATTCAATAATATTGGTAAAGAGGTGTGACCTTGATGGTGACATGGAACCCACTCCAAAGATGTGTGGCCCTTCTGTCTGCTTTCTTCCCAATGGTGATCCTGGGTGTGGAACAAGCTATATGGAGGTGTGTTAACCTGTAGAGGGTGTGGATGAATCCCCTATGACTCTCTTGACCTTAGGGTATGGAACCCACTGTCTGGTGGTGTATCTAGCCTATATACCCTGGGTGGGGGTGGGGGACCCCTGTGACTCTCTTGACCCTAAGAAGAAAGGCTTTTGACCTTATGAAGAAAGGGATATGGAACCTATAGGTGTGTCTAGCATGTAGAAAGAGGCTTGGAACCAGCAGTCTTGAGGTGTGTCTAGCTTATAGATCCTGGGAAGGGGAGTGGGGGTTGGGAACCAGAAAGAAAGGCATGAAGTCCACTGTGTGGAGGTTTAAACCTGCTGTCTATCCTAGAAAAAGGCATGGAACCCATTGTGGGGAGGTTTGACCCCAAGGTGACCCTCTTGACCTTTGGGAGTGTGAGTATATAGCAGTAATGTGACTATACTATCCTTTTAGAAGGTGTGGCACTATAATTTAGAAGAGGCGTGGCTCTATTTTCATAAGCTCATTGATATAATAACAATTATGTGTGCTATATATAGTAGGTATGATGACAGGGAAGGAGGAGGAACCTAGGAGAAAAAGAATTGGCACCTCCTTCAAAAGTTGTTAGGCTCAAAAGTGAGCAGGCATTGAGGCTATCCTTAATATCTGGTATTGAGAGGCCTATTGAGCCCAAAGATCCCAAATGTACCAACTTTGACAAGTATCTTTATTTGCTGTGTCCTCAGTCACTGTGTGACTTGATTGTGGTAGAGACCAACAGCTATGCCAGGCTTAGGAAGAAGGGTAACTGGATTGATGTGGATAGAGAAGAAATATGGACTTTTATGGGTATTAATCTTTTGATGAGAATACATAGGCTACCTAGAATTAGCAATTATTGGAGCAGAGACAGTTTGCTTGGCATACCTGTCCTTGAATAGGTACATGTCTAGGAATTGGTTTTGGGAGATTTGGACCCATTTGCATGTTGTGGACAACAGTAGGTTGTCCCCTAGTGAGGGCCTTAGTCGTAAATTCAAACCTGTTTTAGATATTCTCAGTGAAAGCTTCTTTCTACATTACAACCCTGGGCAAGAGATTTGCAAAGATGAGGCAGTGGTAAAGTACAAAGGTCACATAAAGGGAAAGGTCAGCATGCCTAAAAAGCCCATTAAGATGGGCTCAAGATCTGGTTCTGTTGTTGCTCCTGTTGTACGTACCTCTGTACATTTCAGGTATATGAGGGTAAGCCCACGGATCCATCCACAGGAAAGCAGGTATCAGAGAAGGGAATAGTGAAGAGGATAGTTGTGGACCTTGTGAGCCCCTTTTCTGGACTGAACCATATACTTTGCGTCAATACTATTTTACCAGTGGGCCTTGAGAAGAGCTCTATAAGGGGCATGTCTATGTAGCTGCCACCATCCAGCAGAGGGCAGCTGGGTTCCCTAACAGCTTGAAGGACACCAGGCCAGCAGGAGGGTGCTATGTTGTGGAAAGGGTAGGTAACACTTGCTACTATGTTTTCCATGACCATAACCTGGTGTCCTTTATCACAAATGCCTTCTCAGAGTATATTGAGGGTAAAGTGGCTAGGGTCCATCCTGATGGGGTCCTGAGGTACCAGTCAGTTCTTTACCTTTTATCGCTTACAACAAGTTTATGGGTACTGTTGACCGGGGTTAGAAAAAACTATGGCTTTGATAGAAAATCAAAGCGATACTGGCATTCTTTCAGTATTTTTGGCTATGCAGTAACAATGCCCATATTCTCTATAAGCATGATTGTAATTGGCAGGGGATTCAACTAAGGAACTGTTTAGGCTGGGGCTAGTTGGCCTACTGTTTAGTCCCACCAGGGCTAGGTCTATCCCACCAGGGCTTAGAAGCCAGGGGTTAGAGGTAGTTGCTGTTTGGTGCATCTTTCTAGAGGCTGTGTGTGTGTGTGTGGGGGGGGGGGGGGGGGGTTGTACCTGCCGTGCATCAAGAAGAAGATCCACACTGTTGGAGATAACACTTGTGCAAAATGGTGTGAACTTTGATTTCTATCTAGAGCCTTCTGGATATGTGTGTGCCACCATAGAATAAATTTTCTGCTGAAAACCTGAGTCTAGCCCAGTTGCTGCTAATTTTATAACACACACTACATTTGGATGTTCCTTTTGTGCTGTGCTGCTCAGCGTGTAAGACCACCTGCTTTGTAGGAATGGAAGCCATTATATATAATTCACATCTTTTTGTTTTAGTAATGAAGACCTGTTATATTATGTGATTTCACGTAAGAGTGTGTTGTGATAACACATGAGGGTATAAGGTATGTTGTGACGTCACATGAGGGTATGTGATCTGAGACTTGTATGATTGGTTGAAATTATGCATGAGATGAAGATGTTGAGTTGGAATGTGTGTAGAGATAAGGGTCAGCAGTGAACCCTGGTATTGTCATGGAGTCCACTTTGTTTACTACTAGAACACCACTATTGGTCTATTGTTCTGTTTGTTGTGGTATTGTCATGGAGTCCACTTTGTTTACTACTAGAACACCACCACTGGTCTATTGTTCTGTTTGTTGTGGTATTGTCATGGAGTCATCTTTGTTTACTAGTAGAACACCACTATTGGTCTACTGTTCTGTTTGCTGTGGTATTGTCATGGAGTTAACTAGGCTTAGGTAGATTATGCTGGCGTGTTATTTATAATAGGGACTGCCTGGAATCAAGCATAATGGGGGGCACATTTTGGGAATAATTTGAACTCTTTTTGCACCTGGTCATTGTACAGCTAATTTTGATGTCCTCTGAGTGGTCCTGATGGAAATGGATCTACTCTATAGGCCTAATTCCATTAGTAACTATTGGTGACTATACAGTGATTGAGCATGTGATCAGCCATGTGGCATGTTAGTGTCAAAAATGGCTTCTAGTTCACAACTGAAGGCCACTTTTGGAGATCAGCTGGGACAAACTTTACAGGACTATGTAGAAACATCAGTTTAACAAACTATAACTGTTCATTTAAAGGAGAATAATCAATAATGTTGTGAGAATAATGGGTGAATTAGCAAGAATAAAGCATTGCAGAATAGAATAATGGGGGAAATTTTGAGCATAATCTACCTAAGCCTAGAGTTAACCTTGTTTATTACTAGAACACCACCACTGGTCTACTGTTCTGTTTGCTGTGGTATTGTCATGGAGTCATCTTTGTTTACTACTAGAACACCACCACTGGTCTACTGTTCTGTTTGTTGTGGTGATCTCTTTTATTGTTATGGAGGTGACCTCATGTAAACACTAAAATACTAACTTCATGATTTATTTCTTGTTAAGAGCAATTAATTTTACTGTCAATAATACAGTTTAGAGCTGGTTCAGATCCACATACCAATCACCTTCTTTACTCGGAAACAACTACCACATTCCACATACCAATCACCTACTTTACTCAGAAACAACTACCACAATCCACATACCAATCACCTTCTTTACTCGGAAACAACTACCACATTTCTTACTGACAACTGTACAATCTTAATTAACATTATTTTCACTGGATAGCTACTACCACCACATCCTTAGTGATCGGTACTGTATTCAGTATTTGTTACATATCCTAGTACATCCTCAATTCCTGTTTATTACTACTATCTCACAGAAACAAATTTTGAACTTTATTAGCTAGCTAACTAACTAGATTCATAAATACCACTTATTCTGCTATGAATGGGTTAATACTACAAACATGAGAACCTTATATACACCTCTTTCTGATGGCTAGATTATTATCATAGCACTCGATATAATCTTAAAATATTTTTACCTACCATGTTCATTTCAGTAGTGAAAGTATTGAGGAGATGATTATCACCACATATTTTTATTCTCTGACTGTGACTCATATATAGCTAATATTAGGGGTATAGGTTTACACACATTATTGCTTGAAATTTGATTTTAGACTTAAGGGGACATGAATGAACCGTTAGATATCTCTTTGAAGAAGTTTAATTTTGTACTTTAATAAAAGTTTCTCGGTGCAAATGTGGTTGAGTTAGCCCTCTGAGAAAGTTTCTTGCCAAGGATACTTATATGCTTAGGGTTAATCTTAGCTAGAGCATACTATTATTTATATATATTAATGTTGATAACAAGTCCAAATTATTCAGTAAAACTGATTTTCTTTTACATAGAAGAAGAAGAAAAAGGAAACTCAAGGACCTTCTGAGCCTACTGTAAGTTATTATTGTTTTATCTCTGCTATGTAAGTGAGCATGTAGTGTTAATAGGTGTATTTAGAGCAGGGTTCAGTAATGGACCCACTAATATCCTACCCAAGATATGCAGAGAGAGAGACTATTATTTGAAATAGTCCACACCTCACTCCACAGAGTGAACTCTACACACTATAGTGTATATTCCACAATATGCACAGTCTTATCATTCATGCAGTAGAGCTAACCTTGTGCATGAATTGCACTGTGATTCAACCTGGGCTTCGATCCTGACCTAGATGGACTTTGTAGCCTAGATCTCAGTCTGATGCATTGGGGCTTTGTGGCCTAGATTTCAGTCTTATGCATTATTGGGCTTTAATTAATTGTGAGCTAGATATTAGTTTGATGCATTGGGCTTGATGACCTAGATCTCATTCAGTTGGGCTAATGTGTTGGAAGACTGGTGTTGGTACAGCTCACTACACTACCTTTTGGGGTGCTCAAACTTGTGTTTAGTTTGATAGCCAGGGTATCAACTGTAATTGAGATATAGCTCAAATGCCCAAAGAAAATAACTGAAGGTGTAACTACAAAACCTGAAAGGGTATAACTCACATGCACACACATCACTTTGATCGTATTCTTCTGCAACATTCAGTTTGCACACACACACACACACACACACACACAACATTTGGTATGCATACACATTACTTTCACACCACAATCTTACACAAGATTCAGTATACATACGCATGCATGCACGGACATCATTTCCACACACAACAATCTTATACACAACATTCAGTGTGCATGCACACACATCACACAATAATAATGCTCTGGTATACATGCATGAACTTATATTTGTGTGTATGATCATACTCTGCAGTACCATTCTGAACTATATACAAGCTATGAGCCAGCCAGGTCCCATGGATACATGGTAATTTCATAGCTAATATAATACATATACATATACCTAATTTATAGCATCAAATAGAATCTGCTGAACACCAGAATTATGGACATGCTAGTACTCTGGTATGTGACACTGGAATAGTATAATTTATTAGTAACTAACTCTGTTATGCTTCAGTCAATGGTGGAACTTGTTCCAGGCTATGGCGTGTATTTAAGTAAAATGCAGCTTGATGAAGTGGAGGGAGAGAGCAATAACTCTCCTACAAGACTAATCAGGAACTTGATCTCTATGTTCTTCCCACGGGCACAATTGGCACGTTTAAGTGCATATGGCACTAGAAGAAACCAATCCTTGCCTGTATCCATAAGTATATTATGGTGCATATATTAACTCCAACACAAATTCAGGTTTCCATATGACTGTTATCTTGGTCCATATCAAAACTGATTGGCCACAGTTGCTATGAATGAGCATGCATTATTGGTGACCTTTGCCTTTCACAGGTTTTCGTCCCTCCCATAGGGTTTGGTTTCCTTATAGAAGTCTGACTGTGCCATGGTTGACAGTTGATATAATTATGATGCCCCTCTACAGTTTCCATATGATTGTTTTGCCTCGATTCCTTGGACAATTTTCTAAATGAAACCCGGCCTTTCAATACACATACATACCTAAGTATGTAGAGAGTATGTACTAACTTGTGGACATTGGGTTCCATATGCATGTGTGGACTCCATACGGAGTTGCTATCTTGAAATAGGTTGCTATGCCTCATTGGTAACCTTTAGGGTTTCATTCAGGGAGGAAGGTGGGGAGGGGCAGTCACACCCCTTCCAACTGTGCCATGGTTATATGCCCTTCTACAGTTTCCATATGATTGCATGAAATTTGGAACTTCACTTATTCAAATGCTAGATTATCTGAACCCCCAGATTGTTGTTATCGTTGAAAAAGCATTAGTTGCTTCATTGATCTGAACTATTCACTTTCGAACAAAGCATTTTTTGGGCTAACTTTTACAGAGGTGTTTGGATAACCAAGGACGCATAGTATGTCAGACTTTCTGGTACTGCTGTCACTTTGATATAATACTGCCATCAGCTGGACTTTTAAATTGACATGACCAGTGTGGAAAGAACCCTGATATATCAGTCTAATCCAAGCTGGGTTGGGTCCTGAAACATTCCATAATAATAACATGATTTTGTCTTGTTATGGGAAATCAGTAGATCAACAGAGAAGTGAAGTGCATGCCAACATTGCTTGAAATAAATAGTCTTCTTTAATTCATTCTGTCTCACTGTCTTGTGTTATGTTCTCTACCTATAGGCTATGTCCAGACGAAATTTACTGTTTCAAAGACCAGATGCCATCAATGACATGTGCGCCAACTGCAGGAGAAAAGAACACAACATTAACAGCCATTGAACAGTGTATATGCTAGCCATTAATAGAATCTTTTTAACTGAACTTTGTTAGTGAGCATGCTCACAAAGCAATAAATTATTATCTTACTGACTTGTCTGGTTCATTTTTTGAGTTGCAATTCTAATAATCACTATGTATCATTGCATATTTTGAGCATCTACAATGTAGCTAGTATGATAATATACTGTTAGTATGTATCAACTAGAAATACTGCGGCATTCAGTCTCTGGTAAATGATCGTCATTGATTCATTTGTAGTAGCTGTTGTGACAAACTCCCTTCAGAGCCAATCGGTAGGGTTGTCAAAATAAACGGTTATAGCTGTCCTTACATCCTAACTTTTTATAGTTTTAGAAATTTTTTTACACTCACACTAGCTGACACTAACTATATAACATAGTGCACAATGACATAGCTAACTATTATTATTATAGTGAGCATGCTCAGTTAGTTTAATGTCTCAGTATACCACAGCTGTTTCTGAAGCAATGAATCCATTCTTCCTCTGCTCTGGGTTGCCAATGTATGTAACTAAAGTTACTTGTTGACTATAATATTAACCACATAGGCTATCATTGACATTACTCATGTAATTATTATGTAAGTCCACTACAATGAGACTCATAATGATTGTTTCTCATCAGGCTAGCAAGAGTCTCCAAGCTTCAGCCTTGATATAATCTGCTAGCCACCATCATAATGTCACATTGACCTGTGTGACCTTTTGACTAGTACTAATGCCAGAAAAAATTGTACTGAAAGTGTTAATATGTTATTTCATACTCTTCAACTATTAGCAATAAAATGAGTGTGGCAAGCGCCAAGGGGTTCGAGGAATTTTTCATTCAGTACCCCCAAATGCAGGAAATTTTCTACAGTAAAAATTATTTAGCTAGGATCGATCATCCTGAGATTACTTAATTTTAATAATTATTATTATTAATGGCGCGTGCAATATTAATAATCATAGAAATTCAACTCGATAATTTCCTTATTTACATTAACTATAATAATACTTTGCAGCCATGAGCCATGATATTAATATTCACATTTTTAAAGAGCTAGCTAACTAGTTGATTTATAATAATAATAATTATTATTGTACTAACTACATTTAGCTGTACATAGATAGCTAACTAATAATCTGGTAGGAATGAAGTTTAACAGTGACAGTGATGAGTGGTGTCCTGTTCTTCATTCTTGGATTGGTTGGTGGGTTAGCTGGTGGTATTCTAGTTGTGTATTGTTATGGGAAGTGGCAGAGTAAACACCACCCTCCACCCAGTCAACCTGCTCCACTCTATGAGGACATAGTCACCTCTACTGTTAAGGGTGAAGTGGAACTCCAACTCAGGGACAATGTGGCATATGGACAAGTTAAATAGTAGTAGTATTCACTTAGCTATTTGTTCTGTCTAGTATTGTTCACAACAGATAGTGACTACTGTATATCATTATGTTGAGTGTATTGTGCCCCACATGTAGTGAGTTTCTGTACTCTCTGCTTGTAATTGACTAGTACAGCTATAGACATGACTGTTGAAAAACTAAATTCCATAATAATAAAAACTTATGAAGTTTATTCAGCTAAGAATAACTATAGCTAAATTCTGTCAATGTTGCATTTTAAAACATGAAGCAATAAACTGTTATATAGGATATACGGATATAATTACAGCCTTCTTATGTAGCTATGCTATGTGTATTAGATGTATTAAATTGCCCTTAGTATAGTCAAAATCCTGATCCCAAGTCCTTTATTAAGAGGTTTCACTCTATAACTAAACATCCCTCAAAAATGAAACCATTCTCTGTCACTATTAGTGCAACTATCTATATAGAGGATTATCCTCAGGATTTTAATTATGTAATTAAGCATCATCTCTGTAGCTACTGATTATTATATAGCTATAGAGTATAGACTTGTATATTATAGCTATGTGTTGTTGTTCACTAATGTCAACACTGTTACAATATAATAATAATTATGACTAATCACTACATAGATACGTATGTAGCTAACTAATGATGATGAGTGAGATACTAAATTCATTTTATGCTTTGCTATGATAATAGATATAC
This sequence comes from Diacarnus erythraeanus, assembly GCA_964016965.1. Lineage (NCBI taxonomy): Eukaryota > Metazoa > Porifera > Demospongiae > Poecilosclerida > Podospongiidae > Diacarnus > Diacarnus erythraeanus. The sequence goes on along the minus strand of OZ024669.1, from coordinate 9,329,648 downwards.
ATTGCTAATGATGATGTGTTGTATATAGGGAAACTCTACAATAGTTTTTACAATCTCTGCAACAACATTAATAGAGCTCTTGCAATCGTGTAACGAGTATGTGTGGGGTGTGGTCCTCGAGTCTTGATCTGCCCTTTTAAAGATGAAGTTTGGAGTACCTGGTTTAGTACTGTTCCTACTTCACCTGGTGTCTGTTAGTAAGTAACTTATAGTGAAGAGCCTGTAAGCAGCAACTATATAGTTAGCTGACTGACACCAGCTTGCTACATATTTATTATAACAGCCATTTTGTATTAGAATACTAATTTTCTGTAGGTTAGTAGTTCTAGACCTAACCCCAATAATAAAGTGCTCACACAGCACATCTGATGTGAGTTGGTGACTGGCGTAGGTGTGGCTGTCATCCCTAGAGTTTAAAAGGTGTAATTTCCTACCTTCTCTAATACTTATAGACATTAGCTATATCTCCCCTTTTACCCTTTGAAGGCTTACAAATTAATTTCAGAAATTAAAAGTACCATCAGAAATGAGCAACATTTTGAAAAAAAAAAATCAACTTTCTAGGACAAAGAAGAGGATAATTATGAGCAGATATACAGGATAAAACGTGAATATGGTTTACACCCACCTTAAATCAATATTAAATTTTTTGTGGTAGAAAAAGTTATTAATAATTGGCTATTATCAATAAAATCAGTGAAATAAATTTAAGTATGAAGTTTTCCAATTTATTTTTCATCTCTTTCCCAACTACATAATACTAATAAATGTATTGAGACAATATTAATACGGTAGATCCAGTTATTTTCAAGACACTTTATTTTCACTGATCTCATAAAATCTTGATTATGAAGCAATTCAAATTTTTTATTTTCACTGGGGGAGGATGGAATTGATAATAATTGAGGATGATGAGGTAAAGTAGGAGTCATTGATTAGTGTGGTCATGCAGTTAAAAGTTCTTTATTAACCCTTTCGCTCCCAAAAGGTTATAAATTTACACACTTTTCAATTGTCTGTTACTCGGACCCATCAGCACCAGGACGTCCTCCTGCCACCAACCTTTGACCATTGGCATCGGAAGTCAGAACAATGGGTTGTGGTCCATCAGTTCTCAGATGTTTGACCACAGGGAGGAGCTTCCTTTGATGTTTCTTTGATGTTTGCTTTATATGGACTCTAAATAAAAAATGAAAGGAGAGTGGCATAGTGCATGGGGCAGTGGCGTACAGCATCGTCAGTGTGAGAGAGGCCATAAGCAGGCCAGCAAGAGTCTCCAAGAAGCTCATCTTTTCTGCCTTGATCTGCTAGCCGCCACCATGATGTCACGCTGACCTGCATGACCTTTTGCTGCTTGGGGTGTTGGCACCTAGTGACGGCTTAGTGACGACCAATGCCAAAATAAAGATAAAATTGTACTGAAAGGGTTAAAGATACTGTCATAGCAACATTCTTCATGAGACACTATCATACAACACATTTATTTTTGTATTCCTGTATTATATTCATATGAAAGTATGAAAGTTTATTGTATGAAGTCAGCAATCAATAACTAGTAGCTGGTAGAGAGCTCCCGAAGAATTCCTTCTTGCACCCTTTAGTTTCTGGCAGAAGCTATACTGAAGCTGATTCAGCTCCACATAGTCTACCCACTGCATTCTAATCAAAACCACACTAGACTGTAGGACAATCTCCAACTGGTGAAACTGGAAGCCATAATGTGTGCATTTACTTAGCTAGCTGTATGGGAAGCCATAATGTCTTCACTTAGTTAGCAGGTTAAAATAACAGTTTTTCTAAGATCCTGGACAAACAATAGAGAGGTTAAAGTGTCTTCTGGGATCTGAGACAAAGCTTCTAAATTCGGGGCTGTCTCGGATATTCCGGGACACTTGGAGCCTATGCTATCATTATTATCATCTTACTTAACATATATCCTAGCATCATTGCCTGATTTCCTATCACAGACTAGATAGAGATTTATTGATATTCTTGGTTTAAATGGATCAAATAATAATCATTACTCCATTATTAAGAAGTATGATGCCATGCAAGACATCTTTAGGAATATTTTTTCCTATTATAAAGTAAATTACAGTTCCTCCGGGTCCCATTGAATTGAGAGCTCCTGATGTCTCAGATGTGGTGTTTGGCAGGACTAACATTACATCCATTACTATATCCTGGACACCATTGGAACTGGAGGGCGTGGACTACAACACTTCCATCACTCCAACTATTCCATTCCAAACAGCTTCAAACTCTAACATAGTCATCTTCAATATCCTCTACAATACCCAGTACACCATCACTGTAGTGGCCTCCAACTGTGCTGGCTCCTCCATGGACACCATCTTCATTAACTATAGTATGTGATTCTGTACATATGATAAGTAATATTTTTAAGACCTTTAAATTTTGTTCATAAAGTTGAAGTTGCTCCTGGTAGGAGTGCTGTTTAGGCCTGGGCCAATTATGCTGGCATAATTTTGAGCATAATAGGTGTGCCAAAGCATCGAGCATAATGCCAGCATAATAGGTGGTTTTTTGTCAATTTTTTAAAGTGGAAATGTCACTTTGTCTCAGAAGTCAAAACTAGAAGTGGCACATTGTGGCAAAAGAATGCAATTCACAATATTAACAGGTAGATGAAAGATGATAGTCTGATAATGAGCTGTTAAATAACATTATTGTGAAATGCATTCCTACAAGGCTACAATCCCACTAGAGTCTAACCCTTGCATCATCTGTGAGGCTGACTCATGCTGAAAGCACATGGTAGACTCCATGGTAGTGTGACTAATATAAATGGCTGAGTCTGTTGTTATTCCTGTTTATGATCGGGCATAATAGGTAAAACCAGGAGCATAATAGGGAATTTTCAAAGCATAATAGGTAAATTTGAAAAGAATTGGAGCATAGAATAATAGGTGGGAAAAAAAGCATAATTGGCCCAGGCCTAAATCTATGTATTGCACAATGGATACCAATCTGTGTAGATTAGCACCCAATCTGTGAATTTGTAGATTGTGCAACACAATCTATAGATTGGCCAAATTTCTAGAAAGAGTGGAACATATACATACAGATTGGTATCCAATCTGTGAATTTGTAGATTGTGCAACACAATCTATAAATTTCTAGAAAGAGTGGAACATACAATACACGTAGTCATACTAGCTATAAGGTATGCACATTGAAGTGCAGAGCGAGGAGTGTCTTAAAGCTAGCTGCGCCTGGAGAATGAAAGTCTACGTTTCTGCTGTTTTTACGCTCTTAATTACATTGGCACTTCTTGTGGAGACCATTGCAGGTGAGTCCTCAGGTTCCTAGCTAGAATTTCGAGATGAAGCTTTGACCTTGCTAGATTTTAAAACTATAGCTAAGTCTTTTTTAGTGATGTATTGTCTCCATTAGCTATGTGTAGCTATACGAGAGATATCTATGGTGTAGCACATTAGCTAATTATTATGCCAAATTTTTTTTTAAAAAGGTGACGTAGAGACTGCTGCTGCAGTTGAACTGCAAATCCTAAGTCACTATGTAGATACATAACAGACTACATGAAAGAAATATTATCCCAAAGTCATTAGCTAGGTGCAGATGAATGAGGCTAGTGACTTTGAGATATTTCTTTCATGTAGCTAGCTACCTGTAGTAGCAGTTAGCTAGTCTGTTATGTACCTACATGCAGTTCATGTGTAGCTGTCATCCCTACATCACCGTTTTAAAAAAAATTTTTGGCTTTACTTGTTTAAGAACTTTTTTGTTACCTACTTAAACTTAAATTAACATGTGAATAAAGTTTATTCTTGCCTTGATGATTATTATAACATGTTGAGAAAATATAAATTCAAGTGCATTAATTTTGTTGGTGAACCACTGCCGAGGCAAGCTGGCACATGCAGGGCAGTAACAAAACAATGGCATCTTCTTTTGAAGGCCAGTAAAGAATCAGCCAGGAAGCCTGCTTTTTTCATGAAGTCACTACATTTTAAAGATACTGACGATGCACTAATGGCAGCATACAAGAATAATTATGAAGAAACAGATGAAATCCCGTTTTTGATCGTTGCGGTTTCTGCACCTGGTGATGAGTTAACTGTTTAGCTGCTGAAAGTTGAAGCAGTTACCTGTCTGGTTCTAGGTCTTGTTCTTGAGGTGATACATGATGCAGACTACAGGTGCCAACAGCTGCACCAAAATAAAATCACTCAATCAATATTCAGCATCACCTTATATATTCTAAGTGATGTAACCAGAGTATACTATACTAAGAAGAAACATAAAAGTGGTCAGTAACCATCTGAATAATCAATTTTTATTTTCATTTAGCTGTAGACTATATCAAAGCTGTTGGGGTTTGATAGAATCTGTGTAGAAAGTTTGAGTTCTGTTCCATGTTTCCTGCTCTTTTTATAACCCCTGTCCAAAAACTGGGCAGTTTGTCCGTATTCTGCAGTTTTTAAATGGCAGGTTTGTGAAGCTGCAAGGTCGAAGTGGAGAAAGCCAGCTGGTTCATTTATGATGCATAAGATATCCTAGGGTAACATCTTAAATATTAAGTGTTAACAACATTCAGTTAGCCTGCTAAGAGTGTCCAAAAAATCATCCAGGTAGCTATTGGTTGTTTACACCTTTCCTTAAAAGAAATGTTCTCTAAACGGTGATCATGAACAGGGTGTTCTCTTCATGAAGGATATTCTTAATATAGTGAGGGTGATCATTAATAATGTTCTTTATGGAGAGAGTGATCAATAAAGTGTTCTCTGTAGAGAGGGTTATCATTAAAGGTGTTCTCTGCAGAGAGGGTGATTTCTTGCTGTAGAGAGAGTGATGATTAAATGTGTTCACTGTAGATATATAGGGTGGCAGGAGAGGGGGTAGGTCCTCTAATAGTTAGCCCCCCCCCCCCCCTTCCAAAATTCTGGATCTGCCCTTGTATCCCCCCTCCCCATGACAATTAAGAACATCTTCATTTCAGGGTGTTGGTCATTTGATCTGTGGTGGCTATTGATTTATTATGCAGCATCACATTGTTCCGGCTACACATGTAGAGATGGATCCTGCACAACTTCCATTTTTGATCGCTGTAATGGCGACAGAGATTGTTCAGATAGTTTTAGTACTAAAAAATAAATAATGATGTGGGACATTATGATCTTTTTGACAGTCTGAAATTACTTACATTCTTACTTGATAAAGAACTTAGCTAGCTAACATGTTGCTAAGGATTTCAATTAGTGTGATATCTGTGTGGGTATGTAGCTATGGGGGAATTCTTGTGGCGCTTTATATTCTTAGTCAGAATTAGCCAGCATGTCAGAGTCTAGATTACAGAGTCTAGAGTGCAGAGTACATCCTCTGGCTGTTGGTAGTGAATCAAAGGTCATGGACTATGATAGTAATACTGCTTGAGTAGTTACAATGTAAGTACTATTATGAAGTGTGTTGTCTACATAGCTAGCTAGAAACTTACGTAGCTAAATATGAACACTTAAAGATAATGAGAATGTGATTGACAATCATAATAATAGCTAGTAATCTCTCATTCCATCTGCTTGTCTACAACTAGTCAGAGTACCTCCACAGAGTCCCTCCACTAGTCTGAGTCCCTCCACTAGTCAGAGTCCCTCCACTATAGTCAGAGTCCCTCCACTAGTCAGACTAGTCAGAGACCCTCCACTAGTCAGAGACCCTCCACTAGTCAGAGACCCTCCACTAGTCAGAGTCCCTCCACTATATTCAGAGTCCCTCCACTAGTCAGAGACCCTCCACTAGTCAGAGTCCCTCCACTATATTCAGAGTCCCTCCACTAGTCTGAGTCCCTCCACTAGTCAGAGTCCCTCCACTAGTCAGAGACCCTCCACTAGTCAGAGTCCCTCCACTAGTCAGAGTCCCTCCACTAGTCAGAGTCCCTCCACTAGTCAGAGTCCCCTCACTAGTCAGAGTCCCTCCACTATAGTCAGAGTCTATCCACTAGTCAGAGTCCCTCCACTAGTCAGCTGAGAGTCCCTCCACTAGTCAGAGACCCTCCACTAGTCAGAGTCCCTCCACTAGTCAGATGGAATTATTATTATTGGGTGGAGTTGGGTATAGGGTGGAGTGAGGATGGAAGCTTGAAAGTATGCTGATTTTTTGCTGACCACTCTCATATTTGCCTAGCAATGCCCTTTTATAGCTTGTATGTAGTTAAATTACATAACATCTCATTGTCAGTTTGCCCAAGTGGATTTCCCTGTGATGATGGAGACTGTACTATTTCTCGTTCTGACAGATGTGATGGAAACAATGATTGTGTTGATGGCTCAGATGAAAACAACTGTAGTTCCTACACTACTCATGAGGAACCCTCCAGTAATCAGAGACCCTCCATTAGTCAGAGACCCTACACTAATCAGAGACCCTACACTAATCAGAGACCCCTCACTAGTTAGATGTAATGTAATGGATTGGTGTGGGGGTGAGGAGCTGGCAAGTATGCTAATTATTCCTGACAGCTCCCATCATGCCCACTTTGCCTATAGCTATTGACTGCTACTCTCTAGAGGTTATCTTACTGATTATTTGCTTTCTAGGGAGTTATCGTTTGTTCTCTAAGTGTTATCTTATTACAACTGTATCTAGCCCTAGTCCTATCCCTAGCCCATAACAGTACAATTTATAATGATGTAATCTGAATGATGTACATCATAGGTGTAGGAACTGGGGGGGGGGGGGGCACTGGGGGCATGTGCCCCCCCCAATATTTTGGGTCACTAATACAAATATTATTCCAGTGCCCCCCCAATCTGACAAAATGGATTGCAGGTTGGTTGAGGGAATCAAGATCCTATATTCAAGCAATTACTTAAAGTTAGCTGATGAATAGGCGGTTACCTAGTATCAACATTTGTGGCCTATGGAGTCTCTCTTGATGCATGTAACAGCTGCTCAGTATTAGCTAGAGCTAGGTAGGTATTGCGAAGTTTATAGGTGAAAATAAGCATTTTGGTTCTTATTAAAATAATTGTATAAAAAAATGTGTGGCTAGTGGGTGTGGTCACTCAAAATTTTTGCTGACACACACTTAGCCATTCCTTTCCATACGAGTGCCCCCCCAATCAAAATCTCATTCCTACACCTATAGCTAGCCATTTTAATCATAGTATTAGAATACTAATTATTATCTATAGGTTACTATAGTCCTAACCAGTTGGTGTAGGTGTGGCTGTCATCCCTATAGTTCAGTCATTTATAAAAGATGATTATTTTGTCCTACCTTGTTTAATACTTGCAGACATTATTGTTGATTATGAGGTTCCATTGTATTACTAGCTAACTACTGTGAGACTAGATTACTTCATGATTAGACAAAAAGCATAACATATTTTCATACTAGAAGAATACATAGCATTGTGGGAGGAGAGGTTTGGTAAGGGTTGACAGACAAAAGCTGGAGAAAAATGTAATACATTGTAAATCTCTCATTCCCTAGTATGTGCTTCCCCCCAATCAGTGAAATTCAATGTTTGACATTGTTTTGTGTTAGCCAACTCTTGAACATCAAATTCTGAGTAACTGTATCTGTATGGAATTTTCCACATAGCTAATAACTAATAAATTAATTATTATTAATCATCATGATTAGAATAGGACCACTTACATAACTTATTTATTATAATATGCATTGCTAACACTAAATATACATAACAGACTCTATTATTATTATAGCTTTTAGAGTCCTATTAGGCAAATCATAATAACGATACAGGTACACTAAACATTTTTTTCTAACTTCATTATCTAGTACAATAAGAGTTGTATAATAATATTATTATGTATAGCTACTTTTACTAATTAGGATAACTGGTAGTATAGTACTCACCACGGTATAGTATTAGTAGTGGTGGTACGGTGGTATTTATTTCTAATGATGGTGAGTAGTATAGTAAAGAATCTAGTTATCATTGTCCAATTTCAGATCTTATCACTCAGTTAGTTACAATGTACCACAATAATAATAACAGTATACTGCTTGCAGACTTGTTAGTTGTGTTTTAGTAACTTCAGAACCTAGAGAAAAGAAAATGGTACTGTCTTGAATAATAACATAATGAATAATAATTACCGCCCGCCCGCTAGGTTGTGAAGGAAATCCTGACCAGAAACAAGAATATCATTAACACTGGCCTAAAGTCAGAAGATTTTTATTTTCCTTTTTTTTTTTTTTTTTTTTTAACTTTCTTTACATTAATCTCAATGGAGGTAGCTACATAGCACAGTAGCTAAATGTATAAAGCTGACATATTATAGGGCTTCCCTCCAAGCTTCATCAACCCCACTCTATCTAAGCTGTTTATTACCCAGGCCTGCTAGTCAGATGTAGTACTTCAGTATTATCTAGCTTATGACTAGCTACTGTACTAAAAAGAAGACAGTTGCATACAGTTCCAGAGTCCAAGCTTTGTTATGTCCCCAGACAGAATGTAGCTATGTAGATATCGAGTAAAAAATTTATTTTAAGGTTTTCAGCATTAATTTTTGTTTTGTCTATAATATCTTTAAGATGCACTCCAATAACTTCTTTCTAACTTTTCTGGATGGTCTGTTGAGATTTTACCTCACAACAACCATATTAGTCTACTTCACTAGACTGTCTCTGTATTAGACAATTAGCTATCATTATAATTCACATGTTCCAAGGCCAGCCAGATATTATTAGGAAAGAAAATGTACAAAAATAAATATTTATTATAATGTACAAGAAGTTTCAAAACAGTACCATTAATTAGATTGATTAGTTGGTAGTTAGATTTGTTCAGGATCATGGACTCTGACTTCCAAAAATATTTTTGAGCACAATGCTGAAGACCATGAATTTTACACCTGCTACTGTATTACTAGAAATACCATCAACAAGTCTGTCTAATGTTCATACTTGTATTATTATTATTATAGATGCAGTGACTCTAGTTCCTCCTTCTATTACCACATGTCCTGGACAAATAGTCATGTTTAACTGCACTGCAAATGCTGTTCCTATTTTATGGAGTGTCTTTACTCCTAACATGAACTACACTAACCTGGATATCAATGATTTTCAAGTTCATAGAGAATCTATGGATGGAGTTATTATGGCAGACCTAATTACTCTAGATAATTCAACCATTCCTATAACAGTAGTGTCTTCCTTGACAGTAAATGTCACAGCTGAACTTGAGGGAAGTAAAGTGCAATGTTTAGGATTCACAGCTAATGGAAGTGATATTAAATCAGGATTCATTCATATTACAGGTGATTTTTATCTTCTCATTAGAGACATCATAGATGTTCTCCCTGATCCTTGGAAGTGAAGAATTTTAAGGAAGTTGTATGTAACTGGCATATTTCTTACATAGTCAACAATAACCTATAATTTAGCTACACCTTGTAACTTGGATGTTTGAGCCAAGATTCCATTCATAAAAAACTTGATTCCTTAATATAGATAACAATGAAATTTTTAATGAATGGCATTTCTGCTTCAAAGCTTCAATATACATATTTGATTTTAGATACATGTTTTGAATGTATAAACCTATTAATTTTATATACAAAGATTCACCATTATTAAACATTGTAAAATGGCAAAATATCAGTGAAGCCAAGCATTGGATAATAAAATAACACAGCATCTAAATGTGTACATAGTTATAAGCACTTTGAATGTCTATATGAGTTAGTCATTAAAACTGGACTGTGGACTTTAAATCAGAGCATCCTCACAAACCTCAAATGTGATAAAGATATTTGAGTGATGTTTTGCATACACCATACATATTTGTATTAGTGATACATTATAAAATAGTAACATTACAGTTCCTCCAGGTCCCATTGAATTGAGAGCTCCAGATGTGGTGTTTGGCAGGACTACTATTACATCCATTACTATGTCCTGGACACCATTGGAACTGGAGGGTGTGGACTACAACACTTCCATCACTCCAACTATTCCATTTCAAACAGCTTCAAACACTAGCATAGTCATCCCCAATGTCCCCTACAATACCCAGTACACCATCACTGTAGTGGCCATCAACTGTGCTGGCTCTTCCATGGACACTATCTCTATTAACTATAGTGAGTCATCATGTGATTCTATATGTATATCACATGATAATTATAGTAATTATATACTTTTGGTGGTACTGGAAATGGCACACCTAGCTATTTAGCAGATTGTGAAATATTAGTTTAACTCCTTTTAAAATGTCCACACATTCTGTCAACTATAGTGTTTTGGAAATAATAAATAGCCATACCCAATTACTGAAGTAGATTATCATATATACTAGCAGATAAGTAACTAGATAAACAAAATTTTGGAGACACCTTAAAGCATTCTCTGCCATGTATTGTACTTATAATGTCAGTGCTTCTAAAATATAGGATGTAGCTAACTTTATTATAACTCAAAAAGAAGTGAAATATGATTTCAAGGGAAGGCTTTCTTATAATGAAACTAAAGAGTAATTTAAATTACCACTAGTGGGTGTGGCTAGTATAACTCCTAACAAAGAATAAAATTTCAGTGAAAAGTGTGTAGGTTTCTCTGATTCATGAACTTTTCTAATAATGTCTTTTCACATCTATAGGTGGGTGTGGAGAACCAGTTGCTGGTGATGGTGTGGTGATACATAACTATACTACAACATTTGAGGGGTCATTTATCACTTTCACTTGTGAGGATGGTGTGTTTCCCAATGACACCATCACAGCTAACTGTACTGGAGAAGGACACTGGTCTACAGACCCTGCTACATACATGTGTACCAACACAATTAGCACTACCACTGGTTCTACTACTACTACTGATGCTATCAATTGCCTTGCCACTTGCTCTACTAACCCTGCCACTTGTCAGAATTCACAAAAAGGTACAAGCAGTACCATATAAACTCAACCAGTAGGCATTTTCTGGGAGTAGTCATATGTATACAATATAGCTATGATAGATTCATGTTGATACTGCCAATTACCTATATAATACATTGCTACTACACTTTATGCTGTTAGGTTCAACAGTGACAGTGATCATTGGTGTCCTGATCTTCATTGTTGGATTGGTTGTTGGGTTAGCTGGTGGTGTTCTAGTTGTGTATTACTATGTCAAGTGGCAGAGTAAACACCACCCTCCACCCAGTCAACCGGCTCCACTCTATGAGGACATAGTCACCTCTACTGTTAAGGGTGAAGTGGAACTCCAACTCAAGTACAATGTGGCATATGGACAAGTTAAATTGTAGTAGATTCATTTATTATTTTTTTGCTAGCAAATAATTATTGTTGACAGCAGATAGTGACTAGCTACTGTATTAAATACGTACATGATATCATCATATTGAATGTATTGAGTTATAACTACACGACTGTTGATTATGTACATTTCCATAATTAGAAACTCATCAAGTTTACTCAACTAAGAATAATTATAGCCTAACTAGTTAAAACATGAAGCAATAAAGGTTTGTGCATTAGGTTAGCTACCAAGTAGTGAAAAGGCTGATTCCTAAACCTTTTAATCCAAATCTTAATCACTTAGTCCAGGTGTCAAGAAAAAATAGCCCCCCTTATTTTAGGGCCCCCAGGTCCTCAAATTTCCTTTAAAATAGGGACCCCAGGTCCCCATAGTAAATATAGGGACCCCATTGTAGTTATAGGGACCCCAGGGGTCCCCATTTTTACAGTAAATATGGGGATCCCATTAATTGTAATTTATAGGGACCCATGGTACCCATTTTTACAGTAAATATAGGGACCCATTGTAATTTATAGGTACCTATAATACCCATTTTTACAGTAAATATAGGGACCCCATTGTAATTATAGGGACCTATGGTACCCATTTTTACAGTAAATATAGGGACCCCATTGTAATTTATAGGGACCTATATAGTGTCTAGCACAGCATCTGAGTCATAGCCACTTTTATTTGTCTCTGATATTATTTCCAATTATTATAATGCATGTATAAAATTAATATACAAGGCTATTGCCTCAACTGTTCAATCAAAGACATGTCTGAAGGATATGAAGTTTCACCTGGTGACAAAGGCCCCTCATAGCCATCTTCCTCAGAAGAGCAAAACTGAAATACATCGCTCTGGTCTAACTACATGGTTTCATACAATAAATTATTATAAATTGCCTATACAAGGCTATTGCACTTGTAGTCTATGACAGTATCATTGTAGTTTGTACAACATACCCTGTGTAAATGCCTCTTATAAACTTTTAATCTTTTGATATTAAATTTCTTTTGAAGAATTACGCCTTGCTGATTTCTAAGCTTATATAACCCCCTCCCCAACTTCTCAGTAATGAAATAAGTGCCCCTGAATAACTCTTTGAACTTTCCTCCTTTCCTTTCTTTTTGAGCAGTATTCTCAATCATTACTTCTGTGCCAAGCTCTTTTGGTAAATGCTTCCTATCATAAGATTCCTTTTATTTCTTCTGGGCATCCTTAATATTCTTTGCAGCTTTTCGAAAGACTTCCTCTCTTTTCACAAGCAATGCATGAACTGTAGCCTCTAGATCTTCACTTGAATTGCCATCTGATTCTTCAATCACTGGCATCATTTCAACATCTATGGTAAGTCGCATTTCCTTCTGGTACAGCATAAAATAAGGAGAATGTTGGATAGAACTTTGAAATGATGCTCTGTATCCCATAAGTGCAGTATCCATCACAATATCCCAATTGGAATGGTCATCACTGGAGAGCTTAGCAAGACACCGGGTGAGCGTTTGGTTGAAACATTCAGTGAGCCCATTTGTCTATAGGAATGTCAACAGTGGTCACTTTAGTTGTTTCTTGAATGCATGGACTATACCAAGAAATAGTAGCAGAAAAAAAATCTATGAATTAAACAGCTGCACTCCCAGCTATAGCCATTAAACAGCTGTAACTGTTTAATAGTTAAGGTTTGCATGCATGCACTGCTTAGATACCTGAGGGTGGTAAGCACTAGTAATTCAATGTTTGGTGTTCGTCATTTGGTATAGCCTAGATGAGAGCTCATTAACAAATTCCCTCCCTTGATCTGTAATCACTACTTCTGGGCAGCCAAATCTACACATTACCTGCAAGAATATAATAACTATGATGTTTTTTGTTTGCTTGTCTGTTGCAATCACATGTATAGCTATATACCTTATCATGATTTTCTGCAGGGGCACAAGGACCCCTGTATAATTTCCATAGGCTATAGCTACTGCTAGCTATAGCTACCACAATGTCAAGAATTTCAGTAAACATACTCACACTATGCATGAAAATTGCTACTCCTTCAGCTGATTTATTTGGAAGAGCTGCTGCCTCAGCCCACTTGGTAATGTAACAATGTACTTGTTACCCTTTAATGTTTCTGGAAGCGGTCCAACAATATCCATTCCTACTTGACACCAAAGTTTGGAAGAAACTGGGATAGGACGAAGAGATCCTGCAGGTTTTTTTAGCTGTTTATTGTTACGCTGACATTTCCCAACCTAAATGTAATAAGGTGTAACTAAAGAGCACTGAGCTAGCAAACTGCATTTTTATGCTGCCATGTTTTATATTGACTGCAAAATGCACTAGGTGTATAATCAGGCTACTTGGGGTTTCGAATATAACTGCAAGCTAATGGACCATAGTAACACTCACATATGCACATATATCTTTGTACATTCTAGGCCAGTAGTACTTCTTTGATACAAGGTGGTTAGTCCTGTGGACACCAAGGTGATTTGAACTGTGAACATTCGAAATGACCCTTTTCTGTTTGTCTCTGTTTTCCACTACCATCCAGAGACACATTGGTCTTACCTAACACATTGTTATTTTCTAAATTAGTATAACAATACTAAAATTACATACCAGCTTAAAGTTGCATCATCACTATTATTATAATAATTATAGTTATGTAGAAAGTATTAATTTTGAACATCTAAAAGTGGAAGTATCTATAAGAGGGCATGGCACCACAAATTACAATGTTGGCCAAATTGATACTTAAACAAACTTATCATGCCTTGCTCTTACTAGGTCCTCCTACATAGTATAAGTTAGATCTCTTCACTTCAAAATATCTTGCTCTCTTCCTCAGAGCCTGCTTGTCTTCCTTAGTCCAGCCTTTTGGGTAGGCACCCTTCCTGATATAGTTGAAGAGCTGATCATAAGTAAATCTTCCAAACCTCTCTGCCATGATACGCCAAGTAGCTGGAAATTTCATGCAAGTGCCGAGAGGGGGGGGAGGGGGTGTATTTTTACAAGGGGGGCCCCATTTTTCCCAGTAAATATGGGGGCCCCATATTTACGTGACACCAGATCATGTAACCAAAGAATTTAACTGTGGCAGCCAATTAGGAACCTTGTGTTATGTCAGTAGTCTACACTGTTACTCTCATGTTCACTCCAACAAAAAGGCAGCCTTTAATAAGTATCAGTACTGTAGACCTGGACTCTGGACTGACAATCACTTCCTACTCAAAATCTATTATTGTTGTTGAAAGCATGACTTGAATGGTATGAAACTGGGTTCAGCTGCTTTGATGTATTCTGCTCTACAATGATAGTGGTATATAACTATACAGTTGGCCTTATGGGTGTAATAAGAGTTCCATTAATTTTGATAAGCACGAGCCACTGTAAAATCAAATGGAGGACTTGGTATTTCCCCATTGCAAGTTTTGAGATTCCCTCTCTGTGGTAAACTATATATAACTCCTGAATGTTATTAGCTATTATTATTAAGTTATTAGTTATGTAATCATTATTGCAGGCTTTTATAACAGCTGTGTTTTGTCATTGTGTTCAGTCCGTCTGTCTGATCAGTTCAGTTCAGTTCATTGTTGTGTTGGAAATAAAGACTTTAAAAACTTAGCGTGCAATATATTCAGATAGCTAACAGTTTCAAGGTTACCACACTCTGCATCTCTGACAAACATGCATATTGCCTTTGGATTTACATCTGGTTGTGCTGCTGTTGGTAGTAGTGTCAGTGGAACAGAGATGAGAGGTTGATAACTTTAGAGTTATCATTGATCAATTGATGATCCACATGCTGTCTTAGGAAGCTGTTTATCATCATTGTAGTATATTATTTGACTGAAAAACGTTTTCTCATCAAATAATTGATCCTATTATTATAAAAATGGTGGTAGCTATGTTCCTAGGAATACTTCTAAATATTCTATAATTACACAAGAGTAGGCCAGTCTCTACAATCAAAAATCTTAGCAAGGCCTTTGAAGTAAAGTCCAAAAAACAACAAACAAAAATACCAAAAAAAAACAGTATACATAATCAAGAAATATTATAATAATAATAGTGTGAGGGAGAATATAATTATTGTCATGTACATCCTATTCCATATAGTCTAGTGTAACAGCTATGCATGCAATTTGTACATACATACTTAACACCAAAGTATTATTAAACTGAAATTCCACCCATATGAATATTGTTAAAGGTCATAACCTCTCTCAACAGCTGTTACACTATAGCCTGTAGAGTAGCATTTTCTTGCATGGAGGATCTGCTTTAGCTGGTCTTGACCACTGATCATCATCACTCAAAACTACAGTATTGCAAATACAAGAATATAAAAGTAACTAGCAAAATCATGATGGTATTATACACACTTACCTAATCTTCACCACCAGAATCAGGAGAAGGTAGCCTTTTTGATGGAGTGAACACTGTAGAGGTAAATTTGATTAAATATTAGGCTTACTTATAAGGCCAGACAAATTAAATGTTTCCCACTCTTAAATTCTCAAAAAGGTGCTGAAAAATTTTAATACACATAGCTGTAGGCATGTGCCTAAAAAATTCATTGACAGGGGGTATTAGGAGAAACGAAGCGTGTGGTGAATTTCTCATAATTTTATAGAGCCACTGCTAAGGGTTTAAGCTAAAAGGTTCGGGAATTAGCCCTTTCACTACTTGGTAGCTAACTAAAATTAATGGTTTGTGCAAATTACCTGTTAACTCCTGGCACCGCACCATTGTGATAGGAATCCTCAGACTCACAAGAAATTATAAAGGGTCGCTGTAAAACCTGGACTCTGGACTCTGGACTGGACTGGACTGGACTGGACTGGACTGGATTCACTACGTGAGTATGCGCATTGTGAGCGTATATATTATAGGTGGACCACGTTTTTTCAGTTTTTCTGTGGAGATCGTGATAAGAGTCAGGGGCGTACGCAGGGGGGGGGTTCAGTGGGTTACAGGTAACCCCCCTTTCAAATTACTAATGATATTCATAGTGCATGTGCAGGCATGGAGGATTGGTAGGGTCAATGGGTACCATCAAATTTTGGGTTGTTGCAGGCAGGGTAGAATGTAAAGCCTGGGAAAGCCTGGGGGCTGGGGGGGCAGCATGATCCCACCTGCCCTTTATAGGCTACTCTGATCCTTGATGTGACATGCATATATATTATATACATAGTACTAACCACAAGTGTGCATGCATGCTGTAGTGTTAATAATTAATGAATGCCAGCTGCACTATCAGCTACTGCATGTCAAATTGTGTCATGCTGTTGACCAAAGTTCATCAAAATGAAGAGACAGAAGCATATAAAATCTTTTTTTAGTAAAAAGAGAGCAGTTGAAAGAGATAGTAGTAAGTGAACTTATTAGTTAGTCTCTAGAATAAATCAAGATGAATCGATCACTGCTTTATCCAGATGATGAACTGGAGCCCATAATCTTATCAAGAAGTGTTGAGGAGCAATCTAGTTCTGTCTCTCCAGTTGTGCCAGAGAAAACCACAGGCACTTGGACTGAAGGTTCAAGCTCTGTTGATGGAATTGGTGCTTTTCCTGATATAGGTAATATACTGGCTCCAAGTAAGTCCACTGATGAACTTTGGACTTCACTCAATGCCCTTTCTAATGGTGAAAAGTTTTCTCTTTTGTATAACCATGTGCAGCCACCTAATGCTCTGCCATCTACTTTCTCATATGGTGCCAACCGTAGATTTCAAATCTCTTGGCTTAGCAAGTATCCCTGGCTCCTTTATAGCCCCAAGTTAGATGGTGTCTTTTGTGGGCCCTGTGCTCTTTTTATGTCTATTGAAAAGCGTAAAGACAAAGGTTTACTTGTAAATAAGCCATTTTCAAACTGGATTAAGATCAGCAGCATTTTGAGTGATCATTGCAAGCTTAAGTATCACCTTGATAGTGTACAACTGGCTGATGCCTTGAGAAGTAGCATTCAAAATCCAACATCACAAGTTCATGTGATGACAAACAAGGCTCTTGAACTTACTATGAGAAAAAATGAGCATATACTTAGGCAAATTGTACGAGCAATTCTGTTCTTAGCTAAACAAGGTATTGCATTCAGGGGTAAGGTTGAAGATATAGAATTGAACAAGAACCCTGGGAACTTCTTGGCATTACTGAAAACTTTTGCTGAGAGTGATGAAGTTTTATATGATCATCTTTATAATACAAGGGCCAAGAATGCAACACACTTGTCTCCAAGAACTCAAAATGAAATTATAGGTATTATTGGTAATGATGTAATTCTTTCAAGTATCATCTCTAGTATAAAAAAGGCCAAGTATTTCTCAGTTCTAGCTGATGAAGTTTCTTGCCATAATGTGGAGCACTTACCAATTTGTGTTCGCTTTGTTGATGACAATGATGAAATCCGAGAGGAGTTTATAACATTTCTTAAGCTTGAAAGAGTTAGAGCAGATGATATAGCAAACAGCATCATACAATCATTGGAAGGCTTTGGTTTATCACTGGATGGTTTGCGGGGGCAGGGATATGATGGTGCATCCACCATGAGTGGAGTGAAAGCTGGTGTGCAAGCAAAAATTCTTGAAAAACAACCTAAGGCTCTTTATACCCACTGTGCTGGGCACTCAATTAACCTTGCTATCTTGAATTCATGTAGTGTTCCCTCTATAAGGAATTGCATTGACCAAATTAAGGGCTTCACACTTTGGATAAAATATTCTGCAAAGAGAGAAGGTCTCCTTAAAGCAATTATTGGTAAGAGATCCCAAGTTGGCACAAACAGGGCTTCAATACTTAATGTTTGTGTTACTCGATGGGTGGAGAATATTGATGGTTGGGAAAGATTCTCACAGTATCACCCCTTTCTTATTGAACTTTGTGAAGTGGTTATATATGGTAATAGTGAATTTTGTAAATTTAATGATGGCTGGTCTGCAGAAGATAAGAAGAATGCTCTTGCACATCTAAAAGCTCTAGAATCTTTTGAATTTGTCTACTCCCTAGTTACTCTTTTTCGGTCTCTTTCTTACATCAAAGAAGCTATAGTCAAACTTCAAGGGAAAAGTCAAGACCTAGTTTCAGGCATGGGTATTATTGAGCGGTGCAGCAAAGAGTTAATAAGAGAGAGGGAAGATATTGACAATTATAGTCAAAGAATTTTTAGACATTCTTCTAGACTAGCACAGCAATCAAATATACAGATTATGCAGCCACGCACAAATCAACGACAACAGCACCGTTCTAATCCAAACACTACTTCAGTAGAAGAATATTTCAAACTCTCTGTAGCCATTCCCTTTCTTGATCACCTCATAAGTGATATTGGTTCAAGATTTAGTGAGCATTCCAAGCGAGTTGCTACTTTGCAAGGCCTTTTGCCAATCAATATCACAAGTAGTACAACATTTAGTGATATTGAGCCAGCTATTGCTCTGTATTCTGATGACCCAATCCATTGATTCTTGATGAAGAATTACATCGCTGGAAGTTAAGATGGCTAGAAGTATCTCAACAGGGAAGACCAGAGACACTCAGTGATGCACTCAAGCAATGCTCTCCTGAACACCTACCAAATATTAACACACTGTTGAAACTTTTTGCTACACTACCTCTAAGCTCCTGTTCATGTGAAAGGTCAGCATCCGCACTTTGCAGACTGAACAATTACCTTAGATCCACACAAACTGCTGAGAGGCTAAGTGCATTAGCTCTCATTCACATTGCCTATGAGACTGAGATCAATTTAGATACTGTTTGTAAACTATACCTAGGAAAATATCCACGTAGAATTGAGTGTGCTAGCTTGCTGTTTCAGTAAAGATTTTGCTAATTAAAATGTGTGTGGTTTGGGCATTTTCTGGGTGTGGTTTGAGTCTGGTCACACATGTAACCCCCCTTTTAAAAATCCTGCGTACGCCCTTGAGAGTATTTTGTTTGTACTTCATTTGGTTTATTTTTTGTTGTTGTTGCCTTTTTTTGTGCCCATATGGACATCATTATAATTTCAAGCGAGTCTGAGGATTCCGATTACGATAAGGCAGTACTGGGAGCTAACAGGTGATCTGTTAATTTTAGTTAGCTATCTAGAGTAGTGAAGGGCTACCTTTTAGTCAAGGTGTAAACCCTTAGCCCCTAATCCTCGTGGCTCTACATGAGAAATTCACCGCTACATTTAAGAAATCTATTTCTCGTTTCTTCCCTAATACCCCCTGTTATGAATTTTTTAGGCACATGCTATGTAAATTGTAGCATTTTTGTATCTGTATTAAAAAATTTTCAGCACCTTTTTGAGAATTTAAGAGTGAGAAACATTTAATTTGTCTGGCCTTGTAATTAAGTTGTAGTGCTAACATTTAAAATTAATTTGCCTCTACAGTGTTACTCTGGTGTTCACTCCTACAAAAAGGCCACCTTCTCCTGATTCTGGTGGTGAAGACAATGCAATTGGGTAACTGTATATAATACCACCATGATTTTGCTAGTTACTTTTATATTCTTGCATTTGCAGTACTGTAGTTTTGAACGATGATGATCAGTGGTCAAGACCAGCTAAAGCAGATCCTCCTTGCAAGAAAATGTATTATAGCTACTCTATAGGCTATACTGTAACAGCTGTTGAGAGAGGTTATGACCTTTTACCAATATTCATGTGGGAAGAATTTCAGTTTAGTAATGATACTTTGGGGTTAGGCATAATACAAATTGCATGCATAAAGTTAACAGTCATAACCTAGCTGTTACACTAGAGTATATGGAATAGGATTAATATTACATTCTTCCTTGCACTATATTTCTTGATACTATACTCAAAATTAACTATACTCAAAATTTGTGTTTGTTTTTGTTTTCTGGGCTGTACTTCAAAGGTCTTGCTAGCATTTTTTGACTGACCTACTCTTAAGTGTAATTACAGAAGTACATACTTAGAAGAATTCCTAGGTGATGTTTATGAACATACCACCATTCTTATAATACTTATAGGATCAAATTTGATGAGAAAAGGTTAATATACTACAATGATGATAAACAGCTTCCTATATTCTCAAAGACAGCATGTGGATATGGATTTCATCAATTGATTGACTTGCTAATGACATCAAAAGTTGATAGTTCTAAAGTTTGTACAGTTCGACCTAGTGGTGTTTCTGAGAATGCAACATTTATTGTAGACTTGGATTGTATCAGATTTGGTGATTTAAAGAGTGATGACTTAGGATCCTGGAATCCTACTGGAACCAAGTCAACATTTTTTCGAATAACTGCCACTGGGATCAGAATTTCAGATAAAAAGCCTGCTGCAGAGAGGATGGGAATGTACCATGTCTTGACTCGTCGTTATTATGTTCACAATACTTACCACCTTTATCACAGAATGATTGCTGATATTCAAGGTACAGTAGAACCTCGCATATCCAAACCCAATGGGACCGAGACAGGTTTGGATATGTGAAGCATCATTAATCTGAGAAAATTACAGCTAAGAAATGACTTTAGGTTTACTTGTTACAGGCTTTACTTTGTTTTAAGTTACTGTATCTCTTCAAAGCTACTAAAGCAAAATTGTTGACATGGCATTACTCTCTGTTAACAAGCAACTTTGATGCAGTGGCCATAATACTGTAGCATAATAATGACTGTATGCACATAGCTAGCTATTATGAAACCCCCCTAGGTCCAGTTGCCAACAGCAACAGCTGAGTGAAAAACCCTCCCACTTTTAGCAACTCACCAGTTGGATGTGAACCAAGTAACTACAGTAGTTAGCCACAGCCAGAAAAATTAGTACATGCAGCTGCAGATGGTACCACCCATTTTTAGCAGTTGGCTGTGAGTCAAGTAGCTTGCAGCTAGCTGCAGATCTATTGTGTGGGTACTTCCTGACGGCCTGAGGCCATTTGTGAGGTAACAATAGTTAGCTAAACTATTTGTTTAGATAGTCAGTCTACAGTTCGGTTAATCCGAGCATTCGGTTATGTGAGGGCCGGATATGCGAGGTTCTACTGTATATTTTATTGATACATATGTAATCTTGACTGGGTAGGCTTAAGCATTATTTGGTAAATAACATAATTAAAAGTATAATCAGTGGTAAGTGAATGGTTAAAGCCTAGTTGTGACTATACCTTTAATAACCTGACAAACGTGTAAACAGAAAACACTACATGTACTGCATGTACTAAACACAATGTACATCTGCTATTTCTTTCACATGCAGATTACATGGGCAATAGAAATAAAATGGCACTTATCCAATATACTTTTGATGGACCTGAGGTAGAAGTCAAGGTAAAGCCACATGGAAATTCCAAGACTGAGACACCTTACTTTCGTACATCTGAATCAGCCCGAGAACACTTTCAGGATGTGGCAAAGTCAGAGAAACCAAAATCTGCTGTTTTCACCATAGGAAAGGAATGTGGTGGTGAAATTGAAGTGACTACTCCTAGTATGCTTCCCCGTAATCGACAACAGATAAGCAACATTCGCCGAAGCCATTTAGCTGGTGATAAAAATGTATTGTACTCTGTGATGCTTGAATGTAAACTTGCTAGAGGAAATACTGAAGCATTTGTCCGTGATGTCAAAGCCGCACCTTCCCCCCAATGTGTTATGTTCTTTGATTGGCAGCTTAATGACATGGAGCAGTTTCTTACCAACAATCATTGTTTTGGGATCCTTTCAGTTGACACAACCTACAATCTTGGTGACTTCTATGTCACATTAACAACCTATCCACACCTCATGCTGCAAGATGTGAACACTGGTAAGCATCCAACAATGGTTGGTCCTGTTTTAGTTCATCAGCAGACTGACTTTTCATCATTCAATTACTTCATTTCAACGCTTATTAGTCACAGCAAGCATCTTCGGAACATTCTCTGCTTTGGTACAGATGGTGATAAAGCCCTTGTGGAAGCTTTAGCCCATAATTTTCAATTAGCCATTCAGTTACGTTGTTTTATTCACTTTAAGAAAAATGTGCATGAGAAGCTGCACTCACTTGGCTTTTCAAGTTCACTGGCTAAAGAAATGTTATCAGACATCTTTGGTAAACACACTGGGTCATGTTATAGTGAAGGACTTGTTGATAGCACTTCTGAGCTTGAATTTAACACCATGTTAGAGCAACATAAAGATGTTTGGAATAAGAGAGAAAGTCCTTTTGCACCAAGTAGTGGACCTCGGTTTTACAACTTTTTTGTTCAATATCAAGCCAATGTAGTAAAATATCATTTAAGAAAAGACCTTAGGGAAGCAGCTGGACTTGGCTCACCTCCTGCTATATTCACAACTAACTCTAGTGAATCAATTAATGCTATGTTGAAGAGTAAAGTTAATTACAAACAGCACGAGTGGCCTCAATTTAATGAGCAACTTAAACAACTTGTTGAAGGACAAAGGGATGAGGTTATTCGATCTTTATCAGGTCGTGGACAATATCGTTTATGTGCTCAGTTTAACTATCTCTCAACTTCTATCCTGGAGTGGTCAAAGATGAGGCCAGACCAACGTAAAAGAATTATTTCACAATTCGACTCTGCATCCATCAAGACAGAATATAGGTTGGAAGGTACACCTAAGTGTCATGTTAGCTCTGCAGCCCAATCAACTAAGCCAGGATGTTTGAGCATTAATGCCGAAGACTCTGGTATTGAAACTCTGCCTCTAATTACACTGCAAGCAATGTGGGATAAGGCTAGTAAACTGTTAACCTTGGATAATGCCATTACTGCTGCACCGAGTGAAGACAAAAAAGTTCGAATGGTTATGTCTTTCAGTTCAAAAACACCACATTTTATAGCTACTAGAATCAATGGACAATATATATGTGATACTGCATGTGTACAGTGGAGTTCTGCAAAGATATGCAGTCATGTACTGGCCGTAGCTGAAAGTAATGGTGAATTGATGAAATTCTTGCAGTGGTACACCTCCTGTGAACCAAGTCCAAACATTACAGTGTTGAGCATGAAAGGTCTTCCAACTGGCCGTGCTGGACAGAAAGGAGGACGTCCCAAACGAAAAAGGTCCAGAAATACTGAAAAGCCTGAACAGTTAGTCACAATAACTAAATCTGATGTCTCAAGTGAATGTGGTAGTGGATTTAACATGGGAGCTTCAACATCCCAGGTTAACTACAATGTCGTGTTTCCTTCAACTCCCAGAAGCCCACCACCTCTTATCTCTGTTCCACTGACACCACCACCAACAGTAGCACAACAACCATCACCTCCAAATGTAAATCCTTTCTACTTGAAGTTTATAAAAGGCAATATGCGTGTTTGTCAGGGATGCAGAGGGAATCTCAAGACTTGTGATGGGGAAATACCAAGTCCTCCATTTGATCTTACAGTGGCCCGTGCAGAACAGCGTGCTTATCGAAATGCCAGTGGAACTCTTATCACACCCATAAGGCCAACAGTATACCACTATCATTGTAGAGCAGAATGTATCAAAGCAGCTGAACTCAGTTTCATACCATCTGGAGTTCGTATACCTGAAGATATTCGTTCAAAACTATGTACTGCCCATATCCAACATTTAAAAAATAACTTCCAAATAAACTTGGAATAATAGTCATCAAAATTAATCAATAATAATAATTTACAACAGTAATAAATTTTGAGTATAGAGTTTAGGTCTACACTTATTTTTTAAAGGTGGTCTTCTGTTGGAGAGTAGCTAACACACTGTAGAGAAAAATATGCATAAGAAATCCTCAAAAAGGAGGGCACTCACAAATTTACATAACAGTGACACTGTAGTCACGTAGGTAATTCTCATTTACTGGATGCCCTAAATGCTTCTCTGGTTAGATGAGGGGCTAATAGTTTAAGTTTTGGACTAAAAGGTTTTGGAAATAGCCTTTTCACTACTTGGTAGCTTGTGCAGATCGGATCACGGCTGGAAATTCTGTAATGTGATCCACCTACAATCACAATGCGCATGCTCACATAGTGAACCAGTCCAGTCCAGTCCAGTCCAGTCCAGAGTCCAGAGTCCAGGTTTTACAGCGACCCAATTATAAACGATCTCCACTTGGTCCGCCTACGCTCGTAATGCGCATGCTCAATCCAGTCCAGTCCAGTCCACTCCAGTCCAGTCCAGAGTCCAGAGTCCAGGTTTTACACCATGTAACAGAATCCAAATTACATCATTGTATATTTAACATGTATAACTAAAGTAGCTACTCTATAAAAACATTTCAGTATAGGGATATTATTATAGCTAGTTACATAGCATTATTAGGGGATCCAGATTACATCATTGAATTTTGTTCATGGAGGAGCCATCACTACATACATAACTAATGGTAATGAAGAATAAAGTTAATTAATGTTCATTTGTTATAAGTATTCTCTTTGATAAGTATAAGGTACTTCAGAGAGATAGCTAGTTTGTTTTCATAACAATATCAATAGAGCTGCTACTTATGTAGCCAATTACATGACCCTGAGTAACAATGATGAAAGTAGTCTAGCTAGTATGAGTGGGTGAGTGCTTGCAGTGCATCCAGAAGAGGAGGAAGAGCCTATTTTGATGTTCCTTCTGTGGTGTTTGTCTCTGCAGGATCACCTGCTTTGTCAAATTCCATGTGGAAGGAAGTTACCAATAGACATTATCGAAGTGTCTACCCGCTTGCCCAGATAAGCCAAGTCAATATCTTTTAATAAAAATAATTATACTCTTGATACAGAGAAAGAGAGAGAGAACAAGAACTAGACTGTCTACAAAAATCAGAATGACACGTGCGTGTTTCATAATGAGACAATGATGACAATGAGCCAATGAGCATGCTCAGATATGAATAATATGATGTAATCATGATTAATATGAAATATACTACACTCCTCCACACTTAAGATGATAAGTTACATACAGTAAGTATCAGAGTACCTTAAAGGTGGGCCACGATTACTCCTTCTAGGGTAAGTTTTTACAGGAGGTAATGTAGAGGATGCATCATGTGAATGTTCTTCAGTGGATGTAGGAAGTTCATTAGAGGTAAGATCAGCAGAAGCCGAATTCTCAATAGTAGGCTGTATGGGCTCAACAGCATCTTCAGAGGTAACAGGAACTGGAGCACTCTCACGAATTGCATTTCCAGAACTCATTACTAAATCCTGAGCATATGGTATATCTTCCTGCTCATCATTGCTTGTTTTATCTATAGGCTTCAAATGATCCACATGACGCTTCCACAACAACCGCTGGGATGTTTCCACTAGATAGGACACAGGACCAAGGCATTCAACAATTATACCTGATACCCAATCAGGACCTGGTCTTAAATTCTTAATCATCACCGGCTGGCCTACAAAGAATTCACGAGTTTTGGCTCGACGATCATGTAGCTCTTTCTGTTTAGATTATTTTTGATTTATTCGGGCTTCACGATCAGGTCATAATAAATCAAATCTTGTCCTAATGTGTCGATGAAGAAATAGAGATGAGGGTGAAACACCAGTAGTACTATGTGGAGTGCTTCGATAAGATAACAGATAATTTGCTAAGCGATGTGACAATGACAGTCTTGAATTCACACTGGATTTTAGAGCAGTTTTGAACGATTGAATGAAACGTTCAGCCAAACCATTTGAGGCTGGGTGATATGGTGCTATACGAACATGTTTTACACCATTAGCTTTCATGAAATCACTAAATTCTTCCGAGATAAATTGAGGTCCGTTGTCTGAGACAACTTCTTCTGGTAGTCCATAAGATGAGAATAACTGACGTAATACCTCTACAGTCTTTGCAGTGGTGGTACTAGTCATTGGAAATACTTCTGGCCATTTTGAATTTGCATCCACTACCACAAGGAAAGTGGTGCCTTGAAAAGGTCCAGCAAAATCCAAGTGTATCCTTTGTCAGGGACGTGAAGGCCAAATCCAAGGATGTAATGGAGCAACTGATGGTGAATGTTTTACTGCTTGACAGGACTGACAGTTTCTTGCTAATTCCTCAATTGCTTTGTCAACTCCTGGCCACCAAAAATAACTCCTAGCCACTGACTTCATTCGAGAGATGCCCATGTGTTCTCTGTGAAGTTCATCCAATACTTTACTACGCAACTTTTCTGGAATAATTACTCGAATACCCCACAACAAACAATCATCTTCCACCGACAGTTCATTCTTTCTATTGAGATAGGCTCTGAAATCAGCATTACAGTTTACTGGCCATCCTTCCTTCACAAAAATAAGTATCTTGGTCAAAAATGGATCATTCCGTGTTGCGGATTTTAAATGTTTGGTGGTCACTGGAAGATTTTCTAGTTGTTGGACTTGGAAAATTCCGGCTTCAAGCGACATTCCTTCTGCGTGTCCTTGATTAAGTGGCAAGCGTGACAACCCATCTGCATTGCCATGCTTTCCTGTTGGCCTAAATTCCACTTCATACCGGTAAGCAGATAATAGAATAGCCCAGCGTTGAAGACGTGCTGCAGCCATAGCTGGAATTCCCTTCTTAGTTCCAAATATTGAAAGTAACGGTTTATGATCTGTAATCAAAGTGAATTGTCTTCCATACAAATAAGAGTGAAATTTACGAACTCCATACACTAATGACAATGCTTCTTTTTCAATTTGTGAATAATTTCTCTCACTGCTTGTAAGTGTACGGGAGGCAAAGGCAACTGGGCGTTCTGACCCATCAGGCATCATGTGAGATATCACTGCACCTATTCCATAATTAGAAGCATCACCTGCCAGTCTGAGAGGCAGTTCTGGATTATAGTGCACTAGAACATGTGATGATATGAGCTTCGATTTGGCAGCTTGGAATGCTTGTTCACAATCCTTAGTCCACCTCCAGTTGGAATCTTTACATAGTAGACAATTCAGAGGATGAAGAGTAGCAGCCAAATTAGATATAAATCGACCGTAATAGTTAATTAATCCTAAAAATGAACGTAGCTCAGTCACATTACAAGGTCTTGGGGCCTCAGTGATTGCCTTCAACTTCTCCTCTGTGGCGTGAAGACCTTCAGCATCCACCTTGAAACCGAGATATTCTACACTGGTCCTCATGAAGAAACATTTTTCATGCTTCAGACGGACTCCATGTTTCATCAGGCTCTGCAAGACACTCTCCAAATTCTTGAGGTGTTCTTCTTCAGATGATCCAGTCACTAGTATGTCATCCAAAAAGCAAGCCACTCCTTCCATACCTTGCAATATCGAATCCATAGTTTTTTGGAAAATTGCAGGAGCCGAAGCTATACCAAATGGTAGCCTGGTATATCTGTATAGACCACGATGGGTGTTAATGGTTACTAAGTTCCGAGAGACATCATCAAGCATCAGCTGATTATAGGCATGTGAAAGATCCAATGTACTGAACATTTTCCCACCAGCTAATGTAGCAAACAACTCATCTGGTTTTGGTAGAGGATACTGGTCAATTTCAAGTGAAGGATTGACAGAGACCCTATAATCTCCACAAAGTCTGATTTGTCCATCTCGTTTTGGAACTACTACCACTGGAGCTGCCCATTCACTATAACGTACTTTCTCCAATACTCCATCATTCTCCAAACGATCCAAAGTCTCTTCAACAGCAGCCTTGAAAGCAAATGGTACTGGACGTGCTTTGCAAAACACTGGCTTAGCTGACTCCTTGAGAGACAGTGTAGCTTTGAATGGCTTAATAGTACCCAACTCCTGTGCAAAAACTTCTTGGTATTTTTCCAACAGGTTTGGTAGGGCCCTTTTAGCTTCTGATGAGACTCGACAAATCTTGTTCCAGTTCAGACGTATCTGGCTTAACCAGTTCCTTCCCAACAGACTGGGACCATTCCCACAAACCACAACTAAACTCAATTCAGCTGGTTTTTGTTTCTCATATATCACATTAACAGCAAACTCTCCAAGCACCTGCATTGATTCTCCTGTATAGGTTGTGAGTTTCTCATTACAGGGCTGAAGTTTAACTCTTGGAAACAATTCTCTCCATGTATACTTCAGGGATACAGCTGCACCAGTATCTACTTCCATTGAGAGGGGCTTCCCTTTGACTACAGTGACAGGTCTAGAACATTGTTCATTAACAGTGAATAGTGCTAATTCAGCTGGCTCCTCCCCTTGTGTAAACTGTGATTCCACATAGTTTTGAGTTTTAGGATTTGACTTCTTGGAGTCAACCTTGGGGTAATCAGACTGATTAGCATTAGAGACCTTCCCTTTACTTCTACAGGCTGGGGCAATGTGACCAATTTTACCACACTTATGGCATTTCACATCTTTAAATCTTCAATCTTTACTGGCATGTCCCTTCTTACCACATCTATAACATGGCTTGACAGCACCAGCAGCACCTCTTGTAGTCACAGTATGCACCATCACCGATCCTGAATTAGTGACTCCTTTCAGTTCCTTTGTGTTCAGATCAGCCGCTTCCATTCCTTGTGCAACTTCTAATGCCTTGGCCAGTGTGAGGTCATCCTTAGCCAAGAGATTCTTCTGGGTCTGCTCATTCCTTATTCCACAAACAAATCTATCTCTAAGTGCTTGATCGAGAAAGTCCTGGAAGTCACAAGTAGCAGAAAGTCTTCTGAGTGCAGCAATGAATTCTGCCAGGGATTCGGTAGGTTTTTGAACCCGTTGGTAAAATCTAAACCTCTCTGCGATGATCAAGGCCTTGGGCTCGAAATATCCCTTTAAAACTGTTACCAACTCCTCGAAGGTTTTGTCTTTGGGCAAGGCAGGAGATAATAAGCTTCTTAAAATTCATGATCTCACATAAGGGTGTGCTGTGATGTCACATGAAGGTATAAAGAGTGCATTATGATGTCACATAAGGGTGTGTAGTACCTGTAAGAAATTACACATAAAATGAAGATACGGGCTGGAATTTAGGTAGAGATATGGGTCAATTCAGTCAGCAGTGAATTTTTGACCTTGCAGTAGCTAGAATAACCCTTTCACTCCTAAAAGAGTATAAATTTGCACAAGCTACGTCAGCACTCTGTTGCCAACCTTTGATCATCAGGCATCAGGAGTCGTGATCACTGCAGAAAGGAGCTGTTTTTCATGTAAAGAGTGGTATAGTGTATAGTGCATGTGGCAGTGCTGTACAGTATCCTGGTGTGAGGAGGCCAGTAAGCGTCTGCAAAGAGCTCATCCCTTGTCTTCATACCAGAGAGATGCCAACCTTTACAACAAGGAATGAGTGAGATTGAGTTATTTTATGAGTGAGAATACAACAAAATGAGTGAAATTTACTTACATGCAGAAAATATATAGACTATTAGGTGACTATTTTGTTTTCTCACCCTGTAGGTGATGTGGGAGTGCAGTGGCTGTATATATAATTAATTATACACTATTAATATTTCTCTGACAGGAAATGAACATTGTTGTGACACCACAAACACTTATTATTTAGTAATCTGACTTGTTTTAACTCTCGTACGTACCGAGCTACTAAAATTAATTAATTACACTCACGCGCGATAGGCTTTAATTAAAGTTTGCCTGATCTAGTAAGATGGCTGTAGGCGCTTTGTCCATACCCACGAGTGATTTTGGAAGATGGGTATGAAGGGTATTAGGGGTGGGCAAGGACTCCGTGCTATAGAATACCATTGGGTAGGAGACTATCTAGCATGATTTGTTACAGGAAAACACTGTAGGCTTTCCAAAATAGCTTAGCTTACCTAAATTAACAATTTTAGCAAGGGTGTGTGGAGACCCTCCAGAGGGGTGTGGGAGTGGAGGTGTGTCCAGCTGAACCCCCACTTGACCTAGAGTGTGTGTGAGAGATTTGGAGGTGTGTCTAGACCCTGTATACCTCTCAGAAGGAGGAGGGGGAACCCCCTTGTGGCCCGCTAGAAGGGTGTGTGGAGACCCTCCAGAGGGGTGTGGGAGTGGAGGTGTGTCCAGCTGAACCCCCACTTGACCTAGAGAGAGTGTGTGAGAGATTTGGAGGTGTGTCTAGATCCTGTAGACCCCGCAGAAGGAGGAGGGGGAACCCCCTTGTTGTAGAAGGGGTGTGTGAAGACCCTGGGTGTGTTTAGAGGGGCGTGGAACCAGATGTGTATCTAGCTGGCCTGTAGACTCTATAGGTAGAGTGTGGGGGCACCTCCCCCCCTCCTCCCCACCTTCCTTCCTTTCCTCTTTTATTTTATAAGCTCTCTCAATTATCATTATGTAGGTATGGATTACATGAGGAGATAAAGGAATTTGCACCTACCCCAAAAGTTTCTAGACTCAAAAAAATTCAAATCAAAACTAACTTCAGTAGCTAGTGAAGATTAGCTATATTAATGAAGATTATTATGTTATAATACTTTTGAGAAGACTGCGTGAATTCACATAGGCATAGGAAGCATGGGAGAAATGCCCCCTCCACCCACCCATGGTTAAACATGCAGATCAATAAGGAACATGCTAGCCTATATGCCAAATTTAGTTATATAACCTTTCAGCATCTAAAGTAAAGCAATTTCTGAAATGTGTTATTCCATTGAATGTTCTTAACTTTACATTCTTCTTTGGTATAGCTTCTTTACAATTACAGAGACTGCAGAGCATAGCCTTTTCATCTCTTCATCACATAGAGTCATACCTATGATCAGAATCAAGAATGTCATCACGAGCTTCTTCATACACACACTGGTGAACTAGGTACATCTGTATTGCTAAAATTGTTAATTTAGGTAAGCTAAGCTATTTTGGAAAGCCTACAGTGTTTTCCTGTAACAAATCATGCTAGATAGTCTCCTACCCAATGGTATTCTATAGCACGGAGTCCTTGCCCACCCCTAACCTCATTCCCATTCAGGGTGTGCCCCCATGCTCCAAAACATCTATGATTCAAAGATGATATTATTTTTTTAATAATGTAACTGTTAGTGAAACCAGCAGCAAGTCTTGTCACAAGGAGTATTACAAAGATTTGGTCAACCTTAGTGATTAATGTTATGGTCAATGTAAGCTTTAGTATGACAACTTTTAGTTAGTTTTTGACTAATTGAGATCAGTTTTGTGACCAATAGCTGGTACTAACTTATAGTTTTAGTTGACTAAAGCAACATGAGGTCAAAAATGACCTGTTGTTGATGGTCTCACATAAGGGTGTGTTGTGATGTCACATAAGGATATAAGGTGCGTTGTGATGTCACATAAGGGTGTGTGGTCTGAACCTTGTGGCATTGTCTGAAATTGTGCAAGAAATGAAGATGTGGGCTGGGATTTTCGTAGAGATATGGGTCAATTTCATTCAGCAGTGAACTCTTGACCTTGGAGTGACTAGACTAACCCTTTCGCTCCCAAAAGAGTGTAATTTTACACACTTTTCAACCGTCCGTTACTCGGACCCCGTCGGCACCAGGACGTCCTCCTGCCGCCAACCTTTGACTGTCGGCATCGGAAGTCAGAACAATGGGTTGTGGTCTGTCAGTTCTCAGATGTTTGACCACAGGGAGGAGCTGCCTTTGATCTTCCTTTGATGTTCGCTTTATATGGACTTTAAAAAAAAAAAAATGAAAAGAAAAGGAGAGTGGCATAGTGCATGGGGCAGTGCCGTAGAGGATCGTCGGTGTGAGAGAGGCCATAAGCAGGCCAGCAAGAGTCTCCAAGGAGCTCATTCTTTCTGCCTTGATCTGCTAGCCGCCAGCATGACGTCACGCTAACCTGCGCGACCTTTTGCTGCCTGGGGCGCCGGCACCTAGTGACGACCAATGCCAAATCCAAAAAAAATCGAAAATTAGTGTAGCGAAAGGGTTAGATATGCCCTCCGCATTACGAGGGTTAAGATCAGTGTTAGCGCATGCTCCTTGCCAAGTTGATGATTGAGAACATGTGCGCAGACTAACCACCCGATCACGCCTTCTACTACCTTGATGCATACCGAGCTGCATTGAAGCAGATAATAGATGCAATTCATCCAGAATGCGTGAGAGTAGAGCTAGCTAGCGTGTGAGCGTGAGACGAGGAATAAATGCGTGTGTCTCACGCAGGATGCGTGTGAGTTGGCATGTCTGAATTACCAAAGCCTAGTGACGACCAATGCCAGAAATTAAATTATAGTCTCGCTGGCCAGACTATCACTTTTTCTTTTTCACACAATACTTCACTCGGGGGAAAAAGTGAGAGAGTCTGGTACATTACCGTAGAGCAATCCGTGCAGGCCACGACAGCTTTTGCTCGCCGTTTGTGTCCACCTCGAGAACCGCAAAGTAAACTGACACCCGCAAGCTCGCACGTGCGAGCTTGCGGGTTGCGAGCTTGCGGGTGTCGTGTCAGTTTACTTTGTCGTGCGAGCTTGCGGGTGTCAGTTTACTTTGCTGTTCTCGAGGTGTACACAAACGGCGAGCAAAAGCTGTCGTGGCCTGCACGGATTGCTCTACGGTAATGTACCAGACTCTCTCACTTTTTCCCCAGTGAAGTATTGTGTGAAAAAGAAAAAGTGGTAGCTAGAGTCTGGCCAGCGAGTTAGGGGCGCTCTTGCATCAGACCATGTGAAGATGTTTAATCTTCTTCCAATAGGTGTGATGTTTATTGTGGTCAATAGTCAACCTGAAAGTAAGTCGTAGTCTGTATCTGGATAGATAACTAGTTACTGGTGTTGGGTGTGGCTAACTCATTACTAAAAAAGAAGTGCTAACATGGCACATTGGCACTATGGCTGGGATTGGATGGCACCAAGATTCAAAATTGTGGTGCCAGAGAATTTAATCAAGTGTTCAGTTGATCAGCATTGAGTGTAGTTAGCTAGAGCTTCACTTTTACCTGTAGCTAGTGCATAGCTACTTATATTGCTGAATCTGCAATATAGTAGATCACATGATCATGAACTGTATCTTAGCAAAATGCCTGTATGGGATTTACATTAACTCAGACACTTTTCTCTAAAGATTGTTATTATTAGCTTCAAAATTATCTTTGGGCTTGGACATGGTCCACATCAAGAAAATATTTTAGCACCCCTGTCCTAGGCATTGTGGGGTGGGGCTTGTTCCAAGACTAGAGGAGGAGCTGACTCAGCAAGTTACTTGTGCATCAGTCACTGGAATAGTGTGTATGGACTATTTCTAGATGACCTGTTATAGCACTCTCTATCGGGTAGATCAGAGAACTTCGACACAAAATTGTACCTGTCTTCCTGTTCATTTCCAGCTGTTACAGAGTGACACTTATTTTCTTTCACTGAGGCATCGCACATTAGCTAGAGCACATTAGCTAGAGCAGGAGTGGAGGTGTAGAGCACATTAGCTAGAGCAAGAGTGGAGGTGTGGAGGACATTAGCTAGAGCAGGAGTGGACATTAGCTAAAGCAGGAGTGGAGGTGTGGAGCACATTAGCTAGAGCAGGAGTGGAGGTGTGTAGGACATTAGCTAGAGCAGGAGTGGAGGTGTGGAGCACATCAGCTAGAGCAGGAGTAGAGGTGTGTGTACTGTTAACTACAAAGAAAAGCTGCATGCTAAAAATGGCCATTGACACCACCATCTCTGAATGAACAGAAGGTGTAGTCTGTGATCTAGGATGTAATCTTACCTGGCTCTTTCACTGTCTGGGCTGTAGTTTATTGTATTTTGTTTTATTTTATTTCTCAAGGCCACTGGTAGAGTTCTTAATATCTACTAGCACAGGGCTCTACCAGAAGCCTTGAGAAAGCGTTTGGTATTATAGAAAATCATGTGGTACCACTGTCCTGTCCCTGAAAGATTTTTGCAGAGATGATAATTCTTTGATCATGACACGCACCTATTGTCACCAGTTAGACATGATTATACCAGGTTTTTGATGGAGTATTGGGCTCATGTTGGAGCCTAACCACCTTGATATTAGTGGAAGGACCTTCACTAGATAACTTTAGCCATTGTAATGGCCAGTCCTGATGTATGATCCTCACATCATTGCACCCATCCACACCAGCCAAGTCCATTTAATGGAGACATTGTAAATTGGATTCCTCCATTTAAAGTGTCCACTGTGTGGTCTGTAATTTGTGGTGGTCTCAGTACTATTAATACTACCTTCAATATTTACAGTTATCTGTCACAGAGATGATATGAATTTTTCTTTTACAGTAACAACCTCTCCTAAATATTTGTGTTTGGGAGATTCTGTCCGATTGACTTGCACTGCTCAAGTTTCAGCAAGATGGAGAAGTGATGATATTTTTGGACCTGACCAAACTATTACTTTTTTAATCTTAAACCAAATTAACTCAACAAAAACTGTAGGGAATGGCACTTCAGTTTTACTTGAAACAAGTCCACGTATTGTTACATCTTTATCATTTAACTTGACTGCTGACAGAGTTGAGACTAGTTGTACTGATGGTCAGACTAGGACTACAACAAGAACATCTTCTGTTCAACCTAGTGAGTTTCAAAGTTATATTATTTTTGTGGTAGCAAATATGCTTGTAATGGGTGTATGTGTGTGCAAGTATGTGCATGCATTGGATCTAAACCTGCCGACTCCCTATCCTCTAATATTGTCTCTACCTGCTGACTCCCTATCCTCTCCACCTGCTGATTCCCTATCCTCTAATATTATCTCCTCCTGCTAACTCCCTATCCTCTAATAGTGTCTCCACCTGCTGACTCTCTATCCTCTCAACCTGCTGACTCTCTATCCTCTAATATTGTCTCCACCTGCTGACTCCCTATCCTCTAATATTATCTCCACCTGCTGACTCCCTATCCTCTAATATTGTCTCCACCTGCTGACTCCCTATCCTCTAATATTGTCTCTACCTGCTGACTCCCTATCCTCTCCACCTGCTGATTCCCTATCCTCTAATATTATCTCAACCTACTGACTCCCTATCCTCTAATATTGTCTCCACCTGCTGACTCCCTATCCTCTAATATTATCTCAACCTGCTGACTCCCTATCCTCTAATATTGTCTCTACCTGCTGACTCCCTATCCTCTCCACCTGCTGATTCCCTATCCTCTAATATTATCTCTACCTGCTGACTCCCTATCCTCTAATATTGTCTCCACCTGCTGACTCCCTATCCTCTAATATTGTCTCTACCTGTTGACTCCCTATCCTCTCCACCTGCTGATTCCCTATCCTCTAATATTATCTCAACCTACTGACTCCCTATCCTCTAATATTGTCTCAACCTGCTGACTCCCTATCCTCTAATATTGTCTCCACCTGCTGACTCCCTATCCTCTAATATTATCTCCACCTGCTGACTCCCTATCCTCTAATATTGTCTCCACCTGCTGACTCCCTATCCTCTAATATTGTCTCTACCTGCTGACTCCCTATCCTCTCCACCTGCTGATTCCCTATCCTCTAATATTATCTCAACCTACTGACTCCCTATCCTCTAATATTGTCTCCACCTGCTGACTCCCTATCCTCTAATATTATCTCAACCTGCTGACTCCCTATCCTCTAATATTGTCTCTACCTGCTGACTCCCTATCCTCTCCACCTGCTGATTCCCTATCCTCTAATATTATCTCTACCTGCTGACTCCCTATCCTCTAATATTGTCTCCACCTTAATATTGTCTCTACCTGTTGACTCCCTATCCTCTCCACCTGCTGATTCCCTATCCTCTAATATTATCTCAACCTACTGACTCCCTATCCTCTAATATTGTCTCAACCTGCTGACTCCCTATCCTCTAATATTGTCTCCACCTGCTGACTCCCTATCCTCTAATATTATCTCCACCTGCTGACTCCCTATCCTCTAATATTGTCTCCACCTGCTGACTCCCTATCCTCTAATATTGTCTCCACCTGCTGACTTCCTATCCTCTCAACCTGCTGACTCTCTATCCTCTAATATTGTCTCCACCTGCTGACTCCCTATCCTCTCCACCTGTACTGGACTTTGTATGACATTATCATTACTAATTCTTATTACATCATCACTATCAGAATTAATGTCACGTGATTATTAAAAGAGAAAAATTTATAATAAACATGATTGTATTGAGATATGATTGAGATGGCGACTTGAGAACTGGCGTCGAGAGAAGTCTTGAGATTAGCCTGTATTGCACATGGTCCTTCGAGCCGGATCTCAATCAACTGTGTCTGATTTCTCAGTAAAGAAGGGGGATCCCGCCTAATACAATAGACGATGGCCGAACAGCTGGCACGCAAGAAGAGGATTCGTGCTGGGCACCGTTCGTCAGCCACAAAGATGATCGGCCAAATATACGAAGCCTTGGAAGGGGCTGAGATCAACTTATCAAGGTTGAGACATCAGAAGGAGGGACTCGAAGAAAAACTGATACACCTCCAACGTCTTGATCTAGAAATACTTGACTTGCTCGCCGAGGAAGATGATTTCACAGAGGAAATAGAGCAAGCAGATGCCTGTAAAGGCAAGCTACAATTGGCTATCATTGACCTTGAAGCTGCTGTGGTAGCTAAATCGACAGATGTCCTGTCCATTGAAACATCACCTAGAGAAGGCAGAGTTGAGCCTGTGCCTAGTGAAAGGCCCAGAGTGTCCTCACCCACACCTAGTCTAAGGTTGAGTCCATCAAGTACCCCAAGTCCAGGACACCGCAGACCGAGGGTGAAGCTTCCTAAGCTGGTGCTAAAGAGATTTGCAGGGGATCCAATGGAGTGGACGACCTTCTGGGACTCATTTGAATCGGCTGTCCACACAAATCCCGACTTGACAGGTATGGACAAGTTCAATTACCTACATTCACTCTTAGATAAGTCAGCAGCTGAAGCTGTGTCTGGACTCAAACTTACAGCGGCTAATTATGAAGAGGCAGTATCAATTTTAAAGAAAAGATTCGGAAACAAGCAGCAGATCATAAACAAGCATATGGATGCTCTTTTAGCTCTAGAACCAGCCACATCACACGGCCTCAAGAGTCTTCGTCACTTCTTTGACAGAGTGGAATCTTATGTTAGAGGACTTCGTGCTCTGGATGTGCCATCTTCTTCGTATGGTGGACTCCTTACATCAGTACTAATGAATAAACTACCACAGGATATGAGGTTGGTGGTTAGTAGGAAAGTTTCTGAGGATGATTGGAACTTGGATGTTCTGATGAAGATTATAGATGAGGAGATCGATGCACGTGAGAGAGCTGGTTCGCTAGCACCCACTGGACCTCTGAAGAAGCATGTCTCTAAGGATGGTCAGCCAACAGCGGCATCTTTGTTTACGAAGGGATCCGTCATTTCTTGTGTGTACTGTGACCAAAACCATCAGTCGGCCTCATGCAGGATGGTGACAGATGTGGAGACCCGGAAACAACAATTGCGAAGGACTGGTAGGTGTTTTATCTGCCTCAAAAGGTTTCACATGGGACGAAATTGCCGTTCGGGCCTTAAGTTCTCCAATTGTAATGGACAACACCATGTCAGCATCTGTCAGAGTTTGAAAGAGGAGGGAAAACCTTCAGACACTACTGGTACCAATGTTGGAGGGAAGAAACCATGGACTGCCCCTACTACCTCAATGTATGCTAGTGCAAGGACACCTATACTTCTTCAGACCGCTAGAACCTATGTCTCCCAGCCAGAGAGACCAGACCTACGTGTGGACACCTGTGTGATATTCGATTGTGGGAGTCAGAGATCTTATGTGACAAAGACACTGAAGAATAGACTAGCCTTACCGGTGAAATCTGTGGACACTCTGATGGTGAAAACCTTTGGTTCAAGTGAAGAACAGGTCCACCACTGTGAGGTAGTTGATTTACTGCTGGAGACGCGGGGAGGTGAATGCCTTCAGTTGTCCTTCCTTGCCGTCCCCCTGATCTGCGATCCACTGGTGAGTCAGCCACTAAGTCATGTAGTGAAAATGTTCCCACATTAAGCCGAACTGGACCTTGTGGATACTGGGAATGAGTCGAATATTGATGTGTTGGTGGGCTCAGACCTATACTGGAAGTTGGTGACTGGCAAAGTGGTCCGTGGGGAGAATGGTCCGACAGCAGTTGAGACTGTGTTTGGTTGGGTGCTGTCAGGACCACTTGACTTGGCAGCACAAGAGCCCTTCAATGTTAATCCCACATGTGTTTTGAGGATTGAGTCACAGTCGCTCTCGGCAGACGACACCCACCTTGACTTCTGGTTGAAAAGGTTTTGGGACTTAGAAGCCATCGGTATTGCAGACCAGGAGCCTTCTGTTTATGAAGATTTTGTGAAGAAGATCTCATTTAATGATGGGCACTATGAAGTGCACCTACCTTGGAAGGAGCCACACCTACCTTTAGATGATCACTATCAGTTGAGTTTGGACCGACTCACCAAATTGCTCCGACGTCTTAGACGATCACCAGATATATTAAAAGAATACGACTCTGTTATCAAGGAGCAGCTGTCCCATGGAATTGTAGAACTCGTGCCGGAGACAGTGGCATCCGTCAATGCTCATTATCTACCACATCATGCGGTCATCCGACATGACAAAGACACCACAAAGCTTCGTATTGTGTACGATGCATCAGCAAGAACATCAGGACCCTCCCTGAATGACTGCCTGTACGTTGGACCACCATTCGGACAGAGCATCTTCGATATCATCTTACGATTTCGGATACATACTGTTGCACTCGCTGGGGACATTGAGAAGGCATTCTTGATGGTCTCTGTTGTGGAAAAGGACCGAGACGCACTCCGATTTTTGTGGGTGGATGATCCTTTCAAGAAAGTTCCTGAAGTGAAGACTTTGAGGTTTAGACGAGTGGTCTTTGGAGTGGCGTCTAGTCCATTCCTCTTGAATGCTACCATTCAGCATCACATTGAACAATACCGTTCCATGGATGCAGAGTTTGTTGATCAGTTTCTTCGTTCCATCTATGTTGATGATGTCACCTATGGCTCTACTGACATCAGAAAGATGTATGATCTTTACCACTGGTCCAAGTCTAAGCTCGCAGAAGGTGGATTTCATCTGAGAAAGTTTGTAACCAACTCTTCGACTATGAGAGAGCTTATTGCTGCTGAGTCCAGGGGAGAAGAAGATACTTTGAGTGTGTTGGAACTTTGATGAAGACCATCTGATCTTTGATGCCCG
Organism: Diacarnus erythraeanus; assembly: GCA_964016965.1. Taxonomy (NCBI): domain Eukaryota; kingdom Metazoa; phylum Porifera; class Demospongiae; order Poecilosclerida; family Podospongiidae; genus Diacarnus; species Diacarnus erythraeanus. The sequence continues at coordinate 9,290,406 of OZ024669.1, read as the reverse complement.
GTGCATGTCTGATGCTGCTGATGTCTCTCACCCAACCAAGAGAATAGTGGTTTCTGTTGCTACTCGGTTCTATGATCCTTTGGGGATCCTTGCACCCTTCATTGTCCAATTCAAGATGTTATTCCAGGAATTGTGTAAGGCCAAAATTAGTTGGGATGAACCCCTCACCGGGGATCTGTTGGAGAAATGGCGCAAACTGGTTGCCGACTTGAAAACAGCACAACCTCTAATTGTTCCCCGACAATACTTCAAGGAGATTGACCTGATGGGGGGAGTATACACTCTGCAAGGTTTTTGTGATGGGGCATATGCAGCTGTGGTCTACCTCCAAGTAGAAACACCAAATGGAAATCATGCTCAATTTGTTGCTGCCAAGACACGTGTGGCTCCAATTTGTGGACAGACGATTCCTCGTCTTGAACTACTAGCAGCTGTGCTTTTGGCAAAACTCATCAAGAACATTTTCAGTGCACTCGAACAAGAGATACCTCTTGTCAAGTTATCATGTTTCACAGATTCAAAGGCAGTGCTACACTGGATCACCTCTACAAACAAAGAGTGGCGCCAGTTTGTCCAGAACAGAGTTAACCAGATCCGAAGTTTAGTATCAAGTGAGTCTTGGGCGTATTGCCCTGGCTCTGAGAATCCGGCAGATATGCCCTCCAGAGGTGTGGGTCTCTCTATGCTGCTTAAGGAGTCACGTTGGATCAGAGGTCCTGCCTGGCTGTCTAAAAGGGAGCAACCACGAGGTGAGCCCTTCAGCTCAGCTGTACCCAGTGAATGCGTGCCAGAGATGAAGACACCAAAGGCACTCTCCCTACTTATTGATGGTTCTCAGTCAGCCGATCCTATCCTTGACTGTGAGAAGTACAGCTCACTCCAGAAGCTCTTACGAGTCACGGCACTAGTATTCAAGTTTGTGCAGGTTTTGCAGTCAAAGGTGAAGCCAACTGATACGGAAGCCGTTAACCCTGAAATAACCCCTGGAGACATGCAAGAGGCTACAATCTATTGGATCCAGAAGTTGCAAATCCCACTGTGGGGAGACAAACGCTTCCAATCCTGGGAAGTGCAGTTTGGACTTTATAAGGATGAAATGGGACTCCTGAGATGTCGGGGAAGGTTGGGTAATGCGGATCTTCCTTACTTCACCAAGCACCCTATACTCCTGAATGCCAATCACCACATTACAGAACTCATCGTGCAACATTGTCACCTATCTGTCAAACATGGTGGTGTAAAGGAAACTCTGACAGAGCTCAGATCATCTTATTGGGTCGTTCGGGGACGGAACTTCGTTAGAAGACTACTCAGACAGTGTGTTGTCTGTCGAAGGTTTGCAGGGAAGCATTATTCCGTCCCGTTGCCAGCTCCACTACCTGGATTTCGTGTCAGAGAGGCGCCACCGTTCTCATCCACTGGAGTGGATTTTGCTGGGCCTCTGTTTGTGCGAGGTAGCAAGGACAAGGTATGGCTGTGCCTATACACATGTTGTGTCACACGTGCAGTTTACTTGGATATTGTTCCAGGGCTCTCTGCCCAGACATTCATCCACTGTTTTAGGAGATTTGTTGCATGTCGTGGGTTACCCCAAAGAGTGGTGTCAGACAATGCAAAGACATTCAAATCAGTTAAGAGGTTGATCAAGATGACACTGGAAGATCCCACTGTCCGGAGATTCTTTTCGAATTTACAACTGACTTGGACATTAAACTTAGAGAAGGCTCCATGGCAAGGCGGCTTCTTCGAGCGCCTTATTCAATCTGCTAAAAGGTGTCTGAAGCGCACGATTGGCAACTCCAAACTGTCATATGCTAACAGTCGTTACGGAAGTTGAACTCATACTAAACTCTCGACCGCTTTCTTATGTGTCAACAGAAGATTTGGAGGAACCCCTAACTCCGTCCCATTTGATCACTGGACGAACTGCTGAGCTTTCCGGGAATGATAAGCAAGAAACAAGAGGATCCAGATTACCAAGTGACTCCAAGCTCTCCGACTGATCTCTCTAAGAGAATGCGACACCTAAATAAGATTCTAGATCATTTTTGGAGAAGGTGGAGGAAGGAGTACCTGACTGAGTTGAGGGAGGCACACGGTCGTAAGCGAGGCTGTTCGGAGAGCAGTACAGTAGAAGTTGGAGACATCGTACTTGTTCATGACAATGATCACCCCCGAACATTTTGGAAGATGGCAAGGGTTGAAGAGCTTATCAGAAGCAGGGATAACCAAGTAAGAGGAGCACGAGTACGAGTTGGAGCGACAGGGTCCATGTTACGTAGGCCAGTACAAGCGTTGTACCCACTTGAAGTTCATGCCGAAAAGGCAGAGCAGTCAACCGAAACTGAACCCGAAAGAATTTGTGCAACCGAGCATACCCGTCCACTCCGAGCAGCCACACAGATGTCTCAGCAGATGTGGCGTGAGAAAATGTGTTAACATTATCATGTATTCAGTGTCACAGTTGGCAGTGGCCAGTGGCCAACTGGGGGAGTGTACTGGACTTTGTATGACATTATCATTACTAATTCTTATTACATCATCATTATCAGAATTAATGTCACGTGATTATTACAAGAGAAAAATTTCTAATAAACATGGTTGTATTGAGATATGATTGAGATGGCGACTTGAGAACTGGCGTCGAGAGAAGTCTTGAGATTAGCCTGTATTGCACACCACCTGCTGACTCCCTATCCTCTAATATTATCTCCACCTAACTCCCTATCCTCTAATATTATCTCCACCTGCTGACTCCCTATCCTCTAATATTGTCTCAAACTGCCAACTCCCTATCCTCTAATATTATCTCCACCAGCTGACTCCCTGTCCTCTAATATTATCTCCACCTGCTGACTCCCTATCCTCTAATATTGTCTCCACCTGCTGACTCCCTATCCTCTCCACCTGCTGATTCCCTATCCTCTAATATTATCTCCACCTGCTAACTCCCTATCCTCTAATATTGTCTCCACCTGCTGACTCCCTATCCTCTAATATTATCTCCTCCTGCTGACTCCCTATCCTCTAATATTGTCTCCACCTGCTGACTCCCTATCCTCTAATATTATCTCCTCCTGCTGACTCCCTATCCTCTAATATTATCTCAACCTGCTGACTCCCTATCCTCTAATATTGTCTTCACCTGCTGACTCCCTATCCTCTAATATTGTCTCAACCTGCTGACTCCCTATCCTCTAATATTGTCTCCTCCTGCTGACTCCCTATCCTCTAATATTGTCTCCACCTGCTGACTCCCTATCCTCTAATATTGTCTCCACCTGCTGACTCCCTATCCTCTAATATTGTCTCCACCTGCTGACTCCCTATCCTCTAATATTGTCTCAAACTGCTGACTCCCCATCCTCTAATATTGTCTCCACCTGCTGACTCCCTATCCTCTAATATTGTCTCCACCTGCTGACTCCCTATCCTCTAATATTGTCTCCACCTGCTGACTCCCTATCCTCTAATATTATCTCCACCTGCTGACTCCCTATCCTCTAATATTGTCTCAACCTGCTGACTTCCTATCCTCTAATATTGTCTCAACCTGCTGACTCCCTATCCTCTAATATTGTCTCCACCTGCTGACTCCCTATCCTCTAATATTGTCTCCACCTGCTGACTCCCTATCCTCTAATAGTGTCTACACCTGCTGACTCTCTATCCTCTAATATTATCTCAAACTGCTGACTCCCTATCCTCTAATATTGTCTCCACCTGCTGACTCCCTATCCTTTAATATTGTCTCAAACTTCTGACTCCCTATCCTCTAATATTATCTCCACCTGCTGACTCCCTATCCTCTAATATTATCTCCACCTGCTGACTCCCTATCCTCTAATATTGTCTCAAACTGCTGACTCCCTATCCTCTAATATTGTCTCAACCTGCTGACTCCCTATCCTCTAATATTGTCTCCACCTGCTGACTCCCTATCCTCTAATATTGTCTCAAACTGCTGACTCCCTGTCCTCTAATATTATCTCCACCTGCTGACTCCCTATCCTCTAATATTATCTCCACTTGCTGACTCCCTATCCTCTAATATTGTCTCTACCTGCTGACTCCCTATCCTCTCCACCTGCTGATTCCCTATCCTCTAATATTATCTCAACCTACTGACTCCCTATCCTCTAATATTGTCTCTACCTGCTGACTCCCTATCCTCTAATATTATCTCCACCTGCTGACTCCCTATCCTCTAATATTGTCTCCACCTGCTGACTCCCTATCCTCTAATATTGTCTCCACCTGCTGACTCCCTATCCTCTCCACCTGCTGACTCCCTATCCTCTAATATTATCTCCACCTAACTCCCTATATTATCTCCACCTGCTGACTCCCTATCCTCTAATATTGTCTCAAACTGCTGACTCCCTATCCTCTAATATTATCTCCACCTGCTGACTCCCTGTCCTCTAATATTGTCTCCACCTGCTGACTCCCTGTCCTCTAATATTGTCTTGACCTGCTGATTCCCTATCCTCTAATATTATCTCCACCTGCTGACTCCCTATCCTCTAATATTATCTCCACCTGCTGACTCCCTATCCTCTAATATTATCTCCACCTGCTGACTCCCTATCCTCTAATATTATCTCCACCTGCTGACTCCCTATCCTCTAATATTGTCTCCACCTGCTGACTCCCTATCCTCTAATAGTGTCTACACCTGCTGACTCTCTATCCTCTAATATTGTCTCAAACTGCTGACTCCCTATCCTCTAATATTGTCTCCACCTGCTGACTCCCTATCCTCTAATATTGTCTCAAACTTCTGACTCCCTATCCTCTAATATTGTCTCCACCTGCTGACTCCCTATCCTCTAATATTATCTCCACCTGCTGACTCCCTATCCTCTAATTCTGCTGACTTTCTTTTGTCTCAACCCCTATTCCTTATAGATGTTATTTGATGACACCTTTTTTGCTAGTCAGAACAATCTTAAAATACTGAGCTAATGAAACTAGGATAGCTACATAGCTATAAATGCAGTACTAGCTCCCTGGATTATCAGACCCTCCTATATTCAAAGACCACCTGTCTTTATTAGACCACATTCTAATCCACCAAAGGTTTACAATACATTTTAACTTGTGTTGAAAGACCACCTACAACCAAAGACCACCCTAAATAATACAAAATCACCTGTCTTTAAAGACCACTTCCACAGTCATGGCTCTTATTGAATGATTGATGAAAGATTTTCATATAAGTGCATGTATTTTGTACTGCTAATGCATAACTATGAACATTAGCACATGCTGAAACAAATTCCATGACCTTTTAAACATTACAATGTGTGTGTTGCATAATACTATTATTATGTGCATTATTTTGATCCTTTCTTTTATTAAGAGACCACCTACAATAATATAAGACCCACCCTGAGGGGTGGTCTTATAATCCAGGGACCACTGTAGAACAATGTACATTATTAATACAATATAAGACCACTATCTGCCACCCATTGTTATGAGACAATAATATTGTTTTAAACCTTCACCTTACACTTCATTATTCACTCAGGTCCTAATGGTGATTATCCTGTGATGGAATCTGGAGGGTCCATAACGTGGGGACCACCTAGTAATATTGACAACTTTCTCCTTCAAAATTATCAGTCAACAATTGAATGTAATGGGACAGTTGTTGATGGTGTAAATACAACGGAGACAACATACAGCTATGATGAGGGAAAGCTAATTCCTGGTCTGTGTAATGTTACTGTCAGAGTGATTAATTCCTGTGGAGATACTGCATCTAATACTATTGTCTTCACACTTGAAGGTTAGTAGACCCTAGAATATACCCATCACTAGGACATACCTACCACTAGGACACACCCATCACTAGAACATACCCATCACTAGGACATGCCCACTACTAGGACATACCCATCACTAGGACATGCCCATCACTAGGACATGCCCACCACTAGGACAATTCCAACTCCTTTCAATTATTTCAGGATTTAGAAGAGTTGCTATAGATGATGAAGACAGAAGTAATATTGGTGAGTTTCTGTATTTTAGAAAGTATGTTAATCTATAATTTAGGATTTTTTTGGTAATTGAATTACATTTCATATGAACAGGTTTCTTTAACCTGTATGTACAAGGTTGTTGTAAAGTTGTTTGAACAGTGTGACAAACTTGCTAGCCTAGCCAGAAGGTAGTCTTGTATAGCTACAGTAGTGGCGTACAAAGTTGTACTACATATAATGCCACTCCCCTAGCTCCTCCTTCAGGTTGAATTTCAAATGTCCATATTCACCTTGTGTATTTCTCCTTGACCTTACACACACCATTATAGGCTCTTCACAGATTTATTTTTAGTTAATACTAATCAGTGCATAATTAGGGGAATAGTAAGTATAATTATAACAGGATGACAGCCTTTGACAGGCATCACCAATTAACCTTTTCCTGTTGCATGGTTCAAATTCATAATGAACCTACCATAAGCATAGGCTCCAAGTGTCCCAGAATCTCTGGGACAGTCCTGGATTTAGAAGCTTATTTTGTCCCAGGTCCTGGAAGGCCTCTATTGACTGTCCAGGATCTTATATAGAAAACTGTTATTTTAACCAACTGTTATTTTAACCAACCATTAATAGCTAGCTAAGTGCACACATTATGGCTTCCTGTTGTAGTGTGTTTTTGTGACTAATTAATGCTAATACTGTCCGTGTGGGTAGACTACAGGAACCTAAATTACCTTCAGAATAGTGACCATGATAAATCATTGCATGCACCGATCACATGACATCTATTGACAGCTATTGCTAGTTGTAAGTCTACACGGCTCTTCTCCTTTGCCCATAAGGGCAAAAAGGCAGTGCCACCTAAGGTGTGGCATCCTTTAGTAGGTGTGTGATTAATCTTAATTAGGGGTGTGGTGATTGGGTTTAGTAGTGCTGGAAAACTTGGAGCCAAGTTAATGTGCTGATGCAGTATTATGTATAATATCCAAGGCACGAGCAATAACTATTATATTACACCCTAGATTGACTTATTATCTAAAGTTTTCGGGATAGCGCTGGCTAAGCTATGGCTAATAAGAATGAACGAGGACTGTCAAACACTACAAGTATATAGCCTGCAGTTGAAAGTGCAACTATAACTCATAATGCACCGTTTGCCTCAGGGAGTGCATTACGACTAATAATACACTCTTCGTCTATGAGAGCTAATGTACTAGGGGTGTAATATTACTTTTTAATACTTTCAGGATGACTTTACTAGTTGTAACCTCAGTTAGAAAATAGTTCAAAGTTTACCAACTTACTGTTGATCATTAATGGCAACCTAAAGACACTGCACACCTCTAGCTATAGCCAGCACTACTTAACCTGATAAACATTATGCCTACAATAATGGCTATTTAGCTCTTGTCTTAGTTCAGGCTAAACCTTCAATTAAGGTAGAGGCTATTCATGATTTACTGATATTTTGAGTACTTCAACTTCTACAGCTTTTTCCATCCACCTCTTGCTGGTCATGAAACCAACACAGCTTACAGCTCTTCACTCTTTACACTCTTTATAATTGCTGCAGGTAGACTTCCATATTCTACTAATTTTGTTCGTCTTTTTAGCTAAAAACTCACACTTGTACAGCTGCACTGCAATTTTCTACACATAATTTTGTGCATTAACATTGAAGTGCATTAATTACAACACAGCAGCTTCTAGCACTGAATCTGATAACTTACATAACCTAGTTGAGCCTCGCATCTTTTTGTTTGTTACCAACAATCTTTTTACCAGTGATCTTATAATCCAGAGACCACTGTATTATTATAACCTCTTGCCCTCACATTTGATGTACATAGGCACATTACTTGGTTGTTACAACCCTCGTACAACTTGATTTTAATGGTACGTAGCACCAAGCTAGCCAAAAGCATTACTTACATGTTGTAACAACTTTGTGACATAACCTTGTGAGTCGTGTTGTGACAACTTTGACTTTCCATAGGTCGTATCTTCAGTTAGAGATTTTATTCCCCCTCCTTATTATGCTACAATGCTCCACACTGTGTCTCATAATATTAACAGTACAAACAGCAGCTGCATGCATCTGTGACACACCAGGATTCCAACAATATTTTAAAAGATACCAGTGTTTGGTTAGTAGCTATTTGTAATAGGACTAGGACTAGAGCTAGTGTGAGTAGCTAGGAGGTGGGGCTGGGGTTGAGTAGCTAGGAGGTGTGGCTGGGGCTGGGGCTGGGGTTGGGGTTATTATTACTTACCTATAGTTAATTATAAATTAATGATATTGTGAGGGGTTAGGTGTAGTTTGTTAGGCTGGAAATATAGCTGCAGTGTGAGTGTAAATTATATATTATTATAATATTATGGTGTGATCAAATATTTTTAGCAAGAATCAATTAGCCCAGTAAAACTAATTATTTTTTTGGGTGGGTACTGTTACAGGAATTGGACAAAAAACAATCTCCAAAATAAGTATTTCAGAAACTCCGTTCACTTCTTTCTCTCCTTTAACATTTACTATATTTTTAGGACCAATCATTGGTGCTGCTGCTGCTGCAGTAGTGGTAGGAGGAAGAGCTTTGGTGATAGCTGCTGGAGTGATGTGGTTATATAAGAAGGTATCTATTGATAGCAATGTATTAACATTACTTGGTGTTAAAGTCTATTTGCGTTCACTTGCCCACGGAAGTAGTGTGATTACGTAGTAGTGCATCATTAGTTGCTGCTGGAATTGAGCTAAATAATGCACACCACATCCGTGAGGTTAATGGAATGCTCTGTACTTTGCTTATTGGACATACAGATAACTTTTGACTGGTAAGGCACAAAACCTTATAAAAGATATCAGAAAAATTCTACGATTATTAGTTAACTGTTGGTGTTTGAAATTTTGAAATAGGATAAAAGTTATTGCAAATATTCGTGGTGCCAGGTCAACCCAAATAGACTTTAGTGTGTTCTGGTGACAGTATAACTGGGTGGTTGTTCCTTGGTCTAATCTGGTTATTGAAGACCAAAAACTGTGAAATTAAACACTTTGTGGGCTAATTGTTGTTAATCTGGAGTGGTAATAAGTAGGAGGAGATGAACTGCAGGTGGGGGAGGGGGTTATAAAATTCATTTGAAACTATTTTCATGACTCAAATTACTTAAATTGTTGTTTAAACTGGGTAGAGCAAAGTGTGAATGACTTGAGACAAGTTATTTAGCTAGATTCCGTACGTAGTACATAGTCTGACAAGTTATTAGCACTTACAGGGACACCTTTATTTAGGTGGTGGATTATAGGTACATAATTTTAAGCATAGTAAGGCCATTTTAAAAATAAGAATAAGCTTAAATCGTGATGATTGTACTGAACTATTAATGCTGTTTTAAAATGATTCTCCCGATACTGTCCACATTGAAAGTGTTTTAACAGAGAGAATACCAGCTGAAGAATGGCTGGCACATGCTTGCTCTAGCCCTGAAGGCCATTTTCAGTAATTTTCTCTAGCCACTCCAGCAGATCTAAAATTTGCAAAGGGAGCGAGGTAAGAAGGGAGGTAAAAAGGAAGCTCGGACTTTAAGTCCTTTAGGAGGAAAACTTGTGTAGTCTCATCTTCAACCTCGGCTTCGACTATACTGACTTCAAGACACTGACTTTAGTGGGTTCAGCAGCAGAAGCTATATTATATGACATAATTATCATGGTTAATAGAAGGTCAGTAGGTGACACTCCCACCTATTATTAATGATATTCATGAGCATAAGTAGTAGCCTAAAAGAGTTTGTGTTGATAGAGGGAATTAGTGCTAAGCTTAATTGAACAATTTTGAAGCATATTCTGCCAAGGTCAGAGTACTACTGCATGTCAAATCACCAAATGGCCAACCATTTTCCGGCCACTGATTAGACATTGTTTAAAAACAATTACTGACAGGTAAAGGGTTGCAGCAGATACATGCTACAGATGATGAATATATTAGCATTATGTGCCTTGGAATTCGTAACATTATTATGCTTCATTAAAATGTACTAGTCACTATTTTTCATTTCATTTGGCCCTCTCCATTACAGAGTCAATGAAACTATTTATAGATTAGGTAACATTTGAAGTGAAAGTGCTGTTTGCAAGGGGCCATTTTCTCAGTTACATATCAGACACTACATCTGACAGTGTACCTCTGTATGCTGCTAGAACTAGAAAGACAGCAATGTTATGTTGGGAAGCTATACTTAAATAGTCAACTGCTTTGCTCACATGTAATAATGTTTTTAAGACAATCACAAAGCAATGTGGTGTTACCATCATTCAAACTGGAGTTAACTTTGTTTACTACTAGAACACCACCACTGGTCTACTGTTCTGTTTGCTGTGGTACTGTCATGGAGTCATCTTTGTTTACTACTAGAACACCACCACTGGTCTACTGTTCTGTTTGCTGTGGTATTGTCATGGAGTCATCTTTGTCTACTACTAGAACACCACCACTGATCTACTGTTCTGTTTGTTGTGGTGCTCTCTTTTATTGTTATGGAGGTGACCTCATGTAAACACTCAGTGAGATATTGTTTCTATCACTAGTTTACTAACAATTTACTATGTTTAGAGTTGGTTGAGATCTACATACAAATTACCTGCTTTAACTACCTCATTTCCTACTGACAACTGTACAATAGAATCCATACTTAACATTTCACAGAATACTACCACTCCCTTGGCCATTGGAGTGATCTGTACTGTATTCAGTATTCTTACATATCCAGTACATCCTCAATTCCTGTTTATTACTACTATCTCACAGAAACAAAATTTTGGCCATAGATTCATAATCACAAATGTGAATGTGAACTATAAGTATTGAGGAGATGATTATCATCTCATGTTTATATTATCTGATGTAATAGACTCATAGCTAATATTAGGGGTATAGGTATACACACATTATTGCTTGAAATTTGATTTTAGACTTAAGGGGGTATGAATAAACCATCAGATAACTCTTTGAAGAAGTTTAAGTTTCTCAGTGCAAATGTGGTTGAGCTAGCCCTCTGAGAAAGTTTCTTGCCAAAGACATGCTTAGGGCTACAGGGGCAGATCCAGAATTTTGCAGAATTTTGGAAGCCAGGATGCTAAAAATGAGTAGCTACAATCTGATGATATTGTAATTAGCTATAAAGAGAATAATAATTATTGCACATAAAAAACAGTTAAAAACAGTTAAAGGTTATTATGGTATGGCTAGATAGGCTACAACTGCAGCAGCATGCTAGCTAAGGAAGACAAGTCCCTTGGATGAAGCTTGGCACTAAGCAGGGGTGTGGACAACTTTTTAGGACTGGGGGGACTAATAAGATAAAGACAAAAGAGCTGCAATTTGGCTCAAGGGTGAGGGTGCGGGAGGGGGATATACTCCCTCCTGCACGAAGGGCAGAAGCAAAAATTTTCTTTAAAATCCAAGAGGTGTAAGAAAGCAAATTAGAGTAGTATTCAATATTTTAATATGTACACAAGGATAGGCTAGGCTCTATTTCATTTGAAGATAGTGGATTCTATACGGAAACATCTTCAACAGCACTTTCAAGTTAAAACTTCAGGCTGACTGCTGGCTAATTCAGGCTGATAGATGGCCTTAAATTCATTGAATGATTCATCTGACTTTAAAGGAGTGCTAAACCACTAACTTAGAGATTCACAGACATGGTACTAGCAATTAGGCTACGAGTCAATTCTAAGCAGCTATTACAATGTTACCATGCTTACCTGTTAACCATTGCTGTCATGGTTAAATACTGTTTACCATATCACTACAATACACATCATATGCAGTTTAAAAAAAGAATTAAGCCAGAGCCTGATACTAATTTTTAAAATCTGGGGGGGGCTTAAGCCCCCTAACCCTCCCTTGCCTACACCCCTGCTAAATATTCATGGTACAGTGTCAATGAACATGTTAATTGCTAAAAGTATGTTGCATCATTTTTATGTCTAGCTCTCACAGTATCATCAGTACAGTATAATACATAGACACTAAGGAATGTAGCTACAAATAATATTTATGAATATCATTAACTAACTTGGAGGGGGGGGGGGGCTTCAGCCCCAAAGCCCCCCCCCCTGGATCCGCCACTGGGCTAATCTTAGCTAGAGTTTACTATATTCATAGATATTAATGTTGATAACAAGTCCAAATTATTCAGCAAAACTGATTTTTTTTACATAGAAGAAGAAGAAAAAAGAAACTCAAGGACCTTCTGAGCTTACTGTAAGTTATCATTGTTTATCTCTGCTATGTAAGTCAGCATGCAGTTACAAGATATGCAGAGAGAGAGAGAGAGAGAGAGAGAGAGAGAGAGAGAGAGAGAGAGAGAGACCTACTAATCTAATGTATGAGAGGTTCACTTGTGTGACTGCTCCTCAAAGTTTCTTCTCATAAAAATGATCCTGGGTAGTTATTCTGAATATCATTCAGATTATAGGTCACTGAGGTTAAACTGAGGGGGGAATGTACAGTGAGAATCTTGTATGACAACCATGTAACTACTTATTTGAAATAGTCCACAACTCACTCCACAGATATGGAAGGGAGGCTAATCTCAAGCTAGAGAAAACATGATAGAATATCAGGTCATAAGAACAAGAGGTGTCATAATATTTGACTTGACCCCATTTTCAAGTACCTGGTGACCACATGATTATATTGTGGTATTACCAGACCATAAGAAAGTGCTTAACAGAGTACTGATGAATGACCACATCATGGGAATAATAAGATTATCTATTAAGGTTGTTGTGGTATACTGTAAAGTGTAAACCCATTTAAGTTAATTGTCCATTAATGTTAAAGAGTGACTTCTAACCCTTAATTAAGCTAAAAGGTTACTAATAGTGATAATTCATATGATTGTATAGTTGCTGATGTAATAAGGTGCTTATTAACAAAAATTGTGAAAAACTTAGATTAAAAAGGGTGTTAACTTATTGGGTTTACTATACTCTGTGCTACTATTCTTTGAGACTGCAACAGCAATAATATTCATATTGGAGTAAATATTTGGTAACTCTATTTACTGCTCACTCACTGCTCCTCAGTGAACACTCTATGCCAAAATATATATACTAGACAACATAGATACTAGACGCTGTCCACTTGACAGATTATTAAGTAGAGGCCACTTGGAATGAGACCAGAACTAAATATGGTTGGAGTTAGGGAGGAGCTAAAGCTAAAAATTTTTTTAGCTACCTCCATGGAGGGCACTCAGCCACACTTACCCATCAAGTATCAGTATGTAGCTCTCTCTGAAGAGCTTTGATAATGTCTATTCCTAAGGTCCAAAATTCCCAAGAAAATATCCATTGGTCGTATCTCATAGTGTGTAAATAGTAGATCCTATCTCCCTAATTTTGGGTGCAGTGTTCAATATGTCACTGTATTATTAACTAGACAGTTATTATTATATCCAAAGAAGTAAGAGAGAGGCAGTCATAGTACTTTAAGGTTTTATAAAGTGTTAACTAATCTATAACCTTCAATTAACAATTGTTACAGCATTAGTTGCTGTTCTTGTGATATTGTAACTGCCTCATAATTATAGACTATAGACCCACTTCATTCCACGTCCACTCTCACTTTATTTTTGCTACATGGACCTCAGCATCAGTGAAAATTAATAACATGATTTAAGGGGGATGTAACCCATAATTTTGCTTTTTGCAAAAATAAAAAGCGAAAAAAATTTTTTGGGCTTATATCCTTATATAACATCTGTACAAGTTGTCTTTCAAATATGAAAGCCTTTTGATGCTCCATTGTCAAGTTATGGACAGTGTCGGCTGAGGGTGGGGGCTAGGGCCCCCCCCCCCCCCAAAAAAAAAAAATTTTGAAAGGAGGGGCTAAGCCCCACCAAAATATTTGCCTACAATGGTAAACTTGTCAGAATGTTCACAACTTGTCAGAATGTGCAAGGCTGTATAAAAACAATTAGCGATGTAACACCACAATTTGTAGCACCTGCATTGACTTTTACACTTTGCGGCCACTTAGTACACCTTGACCTCAGTGCCCAATTATGCTAAATTTTTTGGCCTATTATTCTATTCTCCTATGCCTACAAAATTTGCTTATTACTCTCACAGTTTCCACTTAAAATTTTGACTATTATTCTTTATTAATTTTACTGGTCTTATCTCTTATCATATGCTATAAATTATCATGTGAATATATTGTAACAATTGAGTTTTCAATATAGGTTGTTCTTTACAGGGGGGATAGGAAAGGTGGTTCAAAGGATGCTACAGAACCCCTAGTTTTTTTGTGGCTGTGCCAATGGCATACATTTTTTTTTTTGACAGTACCTCTTTATTTAAGTCTGTTCCAGTTGACTTGTGTACAACATATCGCTGTTTAACATGTTGGAACAACATGTTTGTTTCCACTGATACAATAAGAGTTAATTACTTTGGAAAGTTGGAAAGTTTTCATAATAATATTAGAGGGATTTTTTGTTGTTTGTTGGCTTTTGATAATAATTTATAGCTTTACATAATTCCACCCCCCCCCCCTCCTCCCCCCAACTGTGAATTATACAGCACCCCTACCTCAAATCATCTTCCTACCCCCCTGCTTTAAATGAGTTAGCAAGGAGTGAAAAAACACGTTCTGCAGCTGCAGAAGGTTGTATCAATAGAATAGATTTAGACCAGAATGGAAGCTCGTGTATATGGTATCTCCACCTACTTCCTCCTGAAATTATTCTCAAAATTATGCTAGCATATTTGGGCAATCCCTACGACCTCACCCTTAGCCCCCCCCCAAAACTAAAAAGCCTTAACCGCCTCTGATGGAGAATTTTATCTGTTTGGAGTGATATGTCTCATTATGATTACCCATACTAAAATTGTGATTTCCCAATACTGTGAATTTTCAATTCAAAAACTCTTCTATCTTGGTAACAGTTTCAGTTAGTAACTTGCATTAATATATCATTTTGTAGCCCTTTCTTTCCTCTAGGTTTGGAGTGGGAGAAATCCATTTTAGAGTGTTTGAGTATCTTGCAATACTGCCATATGTGAGACATACTTGCCAGGCCTACATGTATAGTGGTGTACTTGAATTGTTTTGTGGCTAATTAGTCCACTTAAAACATCCTTTAGTGTTCATAGTAGCACCTCCATACATGGAAAGGTGTCTACAGAGCAGTTTTCCTATACTGGCAATTTTTGGCAGGGTGAGACTTTGGTATTTAGAGTAACAACCTTTATACTTGCTCAAAAGTAATCATAAAGGATATCATTGGAAAGCACTTAAAACAAGCTATCTTTTGGTACCAAAATGAAAAGCATAGGTCAAACAGAATCAGAGTTATGACCGGTGCAAGTTATCTTATGAATAATTAATGAGTTTTGGGTAACATCCCCCTTAATCTGTAATAATTTAGATCAGTAAAAATAAGTACCTTAATATGGAATATTACTCCTCCAAAACAATTCGCTATAATATGGTATTCTTATGATTATCTCTATATTACAGGAGAGTGACAATCCAGGTGACATGGCATGAAGATGTAATTAATATTGCAAGACAAAGAAACTAGCTATTATAATAATTGTCGCTGTGATAGAAACAGATATAACTTTTTATAAAATTGTGCAGTATTTTTATAACATTTCTATTATAGTTAACCTATTTCTGGGTTTGGGATCATAACATTCTGAAACATTTCAAGTGGTCAAGTATTGTGGTTGGCTGATCTGCCTTTACTGTTGCGGTTTTCATTCAGCCATTGGTAGGGTTTATGGCCAAAAGGTGATTATTCCTGTCATCTAGTAACTAGCTATACACCTTCAAACTTCTGTTTATGGGAGGAACATGCCCTCATATCCACTAAACAGTTAACTATTAGCTACATCCACTTCACCCTTAACAGTAGAGATGAGCAGGTTTACTGGGTGGAGGGTGGTATTTACTCTGCCCTCTGATAAATGTTCGTCACTTTTAATGAGGTTCAGCAGTGACAGTGATCATTGGTGTCATGCTCTTCACTGTTGGTGGGCTAGCTGGTGGTGTTCTTGTTGTGTATTGTTATGGCAAGTGGACCCTCTACCCAGTCAATCTGCTCCACTCTATGAGGACATAGTCACCTTTACTGTTAAGGGTGAAGTGGAACTCCAACTCAGGGACAATATGGCATATGGACAAGTTAAATAGTAGCTAGTATTCACTTAGCTATTTGTTCTGTCTAGTATTGTTCACAACAGATAGTGACTACTGTAATAGATACATGAATCACCAAGTTGAATGTATTGAGTGCTGAGTTTGTGTACTTTATGTTTGTATATTGTAATTGACTAGTACAGCTATAGACATGACTGTTGAAAAACTAAATTCCATAAAAATAAAAACTCATGAAGTTTATTCAGCTATAACAAGAAGCAATAAACAGTTCATGTGTTAGGATCTATAAGTGCTGCCTTCTTATGTAGCTATGTGTATTGTATTAAATTGCAATTGCCCACAGTATAGTCAGATCCTGATCCCAAGTCCTTTATTAAGAGGTTTCAATCTATAGCTAAACTAAAAATGAAATCATTCTCTGTCGCTATTAGTGCAACTTCAAATAATTAATTAATCATCTGATTAGATATCTAGGTACATTGCTAAAGATGATGAGTTGTAGAAAGACTCTACTAGTTTTCACAATCTCAGCAACAAGATTAATAGCTATTAGTATGTAGCCAATTACATAAATATTATATATAGCATATATCCATCCTGCAATTCAACAATGCTTCACGAGTATTATAATAATAGTAGTAGTATGAGTGGGTGTGGTCCTCTGTATGATCAGCCTTTGATAACCTGTTAAAGATGAAGTTCGGAGGACCTGGTTTAGTACTGTTTCTACTTCACTTGGTG
The DNA here is from genome assembly GCA_964016965.1 of Diacarnus erythraeanus. Classification (NCBI taxonomy): domain Eukaryota; kingdom Metazoa; phylum Porifera; class Demospongiae; order Poecilosclerida; family Podospongiidae; genus Diacarnus; species Diacarnus erythraeanus. The sequence goes on along the minus strand of OZ024669.1, from coordinate 9,273,497 downwards.
TTTGTTCACACTGCTAGTAAGTAACTTAGCGAAGAGCCTGTAAGTAGCAGCTAGTTAGCTGACACCAACTATCTATTTATTATTAGCTATAGCTAGCCATTTTAATTATATATAGTATTAGAAAACTAGTTATCTATAGGTTACTATAGTCCTAACCAGTTGGTGTAGGTGTGGCTGTCATCCCTAGCTATATAGTTTATTTATAAAAGATGATTATTTTGTCTAATACTTGCAGACATTATTGTTGATTATGAGGTTTACTAGCTATCTATCTACTGTGAGACTAGATTACTTCATGAAAACAATATACTTTCATACTAGCTAGAAGAATACATAGCATTGTGGGAGGAGAGGTTTGGTAAGGGTTGACATAGACAAAAGCTGGAGAATCTCTCATTCCACTTCCTAGTATGTGCTCATCCCCAATCAGTGAAATTTAATGTTTGACATTGTTTTGTGTTCCCTAACTCTTAAACATCAAATTCTTGAATAAAAATTAATCAGTAACCTCTTGTGAAAGTAAATATGGAATTTTCCACATAATTATAGCTAATAACTAATTGAGACAATATATTATAATCATCATGATTATGATAACACCACTTACATAACTTATTTATTAGCTAACAGACTCTATATCATAGCTATAACAACAATAATTAGAGTCCTATTAGGAAAATCATAATGATCGATACACTAAACATTTTTTCCCAACTTTCTAAGACAAGTCAACTTTATTATCCATGCAGTACAATAATAATAATAATATATGCTACTTTTACTAATTAGGACAACTGGTAGTATATTATTAGTGGTGGAGTGGTTTAGAGGTACTAAAGATGGTGAGTAGTATAGTAATAGTAAAGAATCTAGTTATCATTGTCCAATAATTGATCTCATCACTCAGTTAGAATGTACCCAATAATAACAGTATACTGTGTGCTGACTTAATGAATTCAAAGTCAGAAGACACTATGAAATTGATATTCCTGATATATAAAAGCTGGCTATATTTAGCTTCAATACAAATCTCATTGGAGGTACACAGCACAGTAAAATGTACAAAGCTGACATACAGGGCTTACCTCCAAACTTCATCAATCTCCTCTACCTAAAGCTGTTTATGACACCGGCCTGCTAGCCAGATGTACGTAGTAGCTACTTCTGTATTATTAGTTATAACTGCATACTTAGAAAAAGGAGACAGTTGCATTTTAGCCTGCAACACTGAAACTTGACCCTCTGGATGATCCAGGTACTGTCTATTGTTAAGATGTACTTCAAAACTGACTTTGTATTGAGTCTCTATCTAGCTTTTATGGATGGTCTGCTGAGATTTTACCTCATAACCTCAATTATAGTAGTCTACCTGTCTCCAATTAGCTACGTATGATTGTAATTATAATTGTGTCTCTGTTCATACAGTCTTCATGCAATGATCTATAATTTGCATGTTCCAAGACCAGTCAGAAATAGATAAGTTTTTATTGTTTGATAAAATTTAATTTTAGAAACACTGCCATTAATTAATTAATATAAAATTCACATCTATATAATATAGCCCTTCAGCAAATCTCTCTAATGTTCATATTTGTATTATAGATGCAGTGACTCTAATACCTCCTTCTATTACCACATGTCCTGGACAGACAGTCATGTTTAACTGCGCTGCAAATGGTGTTCCTATTATATGGAGTGTCTTTACTCCTAACATGAACTACACTAACTTGGTCATCACTAATATTCAAGTTCACATAGAATCTATGGATGGAGTTATTATGGCAGACCTAATTACTCTAGATACATCAACCATGCCTATAACAGTAGTGTCTTCCTTGACAGTAAATGTCACAGCTGAACTTGATGGAAGTAAAGTGCAGTGTTTAGGAATCAAAGCTAATGGACAAGATAGAGAGAATAAATCAGGATTCATTCATGTTACAGGTGATTATTAGATACTTCAGAGATGTTCTCCCTCTATTGAAGTGAAGAGTTTTAAGGAGGTTCTATGTCACTGGCAGATTACTTAGCCAAGGACAAAAATGGGGTCATAGTTTGAAGCCTTATAACTTCAACACTAATTCAGTAGCTAGTAGCTATGAGTCAAGTTTCAGTAGATAAGAATATATTTCTTTTGCAGTGATGTAGATAACTCAAAAGCAAAGTAAACTTTAAGGGAATGATATTTCTACCTCACAGCTTCAGTTTTACATGTTTGAAATGTATAAACGTAGCTATTAATAGATTCACTATTATTAGACATTGTAAATATAATGGTAGATTACCAGTGAAGCATGACATGAAAATTATTTGATAATAAATAACACAACATAGAAAAAATAATATGACGTACATAGCTATTGGCAGAATGCAGGCTGAAATCTCTATGAGTTAGAGATTAATTAAAACTTCACCTTGATCCAGTGGACTTTAAATCAGGACATTCTCACAAACCAACAGTTGTTTATTTTTTGAATAAAGAATGCAAAATTAATATATTTACCTATGTATTTGGTATTATGTAATATGAAATTAACGACTGAATATTATTAGTTCCTCCAGGTTCCATTGAATTGAGAGCTCCTGATGTCTCAGATGTGGTGTTTGGCAGGACTACTATTACATCCATTACTATATCCTGGACACCATTGGAACTGGAGGGTGTGGACTACAACACTTCCATCACTCCAACTATTCCATTCCAAACAGCTTTAAACACTAGCATAGTCATCTCCAATGTCCCCTACAATACCCAGTACAATATCACTGTAGTGGCCTCCAACTGTGCTGGCTCTTCCATGGACACCATCTCCATTAACTACAGTGAGTCGTCATGTGACTTTGTACATAATGTCACATACCTTAATATTATAATAATAATAATTTAAGACCTTTTGTTATTTCTGCATAAAGCATTCTTATTTTATCTACTAAGTTCATACTCACTGACAATAAAAATGTAGTCAGCCCTTCAAAACTCCTGCATAATAGTAATCTTGTATAAAGGTGATACTTTGCTAGCTATATCTCTTTATAGATGTTTTATCAATGGCTGACAGTAAGAATTTGACAAAAGCCTTTATTGAAAATCTATAGGCAGATTATAGTGGAAAGTCATTTTGTCTCTGCCAATGTAGAGGCATTTTACATCACTATAGCTACATTATTATATATAAGAAGGCCTTCCCTTGAAATCATATTTCACTTCTTTTTGAGTTATAAAAATAATAATAAAGTTACTGTTAAGGTAGACATCATATTAAGCACAATACTAAATATTTTCAAGGCAGAGGGTGCTTTGGGGTGCCTTAACACTCCCAAAATATTATTTATCTATTTACTTAGCTGCTAGCTAGGATTCAGTATTATTATTCCCAAAACATTAGTTGACATAATATGTGGACATTTTAGCAGTAGTTATACTGTATTTCACAATCTGATGATTATTAGATGTGGTCAAGCAAAATATTGTGTGCCATTTCCAGTTACCACCAAAAGTATACATTTCGACTATAGCATGATATTTTTTTCTCATTAAAGTGGATACAGACACTAGTAAAAATATTGGATTTCCTGCTCCAGGTTATGTACAGTTTAGGTGAAGGATTTATCATCTATAAGAATAATTTCCTTACATTAGGAAATGCCATGTGAACTTGTATAAGCACTGTAGCAGGATAGAGCACAATTTCCTGTACACAATCCTTCACATTTCGACAGCAGTAAATGTGGTGTGGACACTACAAGTATAGAAACCAAGTCATTTCATATTTACTGCATGAAGTTTTTGAAACATATCAGATGAAATGTACTATACAGTATTATTCGCATATCAGATGAAATGTACTGTACAGTATTATTCGCATATCAGATGAAATGTACTGTACAGTATTATTCGCATATCAGATGAAATGTACTGTACAGTATTATTCGCATTTCGTTTATAATAATATAGCCATCCATAATAATATTATTATTCAATTCAGGTAAATAACAACATGGACATCATCTCCATTAACTATAGTATGTGATTCTGTACATATGTCCCATGATAAGTAATATTTTTAAGACCTTTAAATTTTGTTATTTCAACATAAAACATTCTTATTTCTATATGTACTAAGTTCAATACATACTGACAATAAAAATTAGTCAGCCCTTGAAAAACTGCTTAATGGAAATCTTGTATAAAGATGACACCTATATCTATATCTCTTTTTAGATCTGGTGTGGCTATTATTATTCATAAAACACTAGTTGACAGAATATGTGGACTTGCTTTAACTATAATATTTCACAATCTGATAATATAGGTGTGGTCAAGCACCAGTACCACCAATAGCTATTTTGACTATAGCCAGGATATTTTTTCTCATTTCTTTCAAAGTGGATATGGAACTGGCTAATTAGTTATCATGTCAATATTATGCTAAGACTGGAATACATTTAGCTGTAGATAGCTAACTGAATATAGTGAGTGATCTGGCTATAGTAGGATAATTTAGAGAGCTCTATTACAGTAGGTGTGGCTAATATAACTCCCAACAAAAAATAAAAAAGAGTGCAGGTTCATGAACTTTTCTAATAAAGTAATTTCACATCTATAGGTGGGTGTGGACCCCCAGTGGCTGGTGATGGTGTGGTGATTCATAACCACACTACAACATTTGAGGGGTCATCCATCACTTTCACTTGTGAGGATGGTTTTGTTCCCAGTGACATCATCACAGCTACTTGTACTGGAGAAGGACACTGGAGTACAGACCCTGCTACATACATGTGTACCAACACAATTAGCACTACCACTAGTTCTACTACTACTACAATTAATAACACTGATGCTGTCAATTGTTTTGTCACTTGCTCTACTGTCCCTACCACTAGCCAAAATCCAGAAAAAGGTACAAGCAACTCAACCTGTAGACACTTTCTGGCAGTATTAGCAATTGATACTGTCAATATTGATATCATTGTTGCTACACTTTGTACTGTTAGGTTCAACAGTGACAGTGATCATTGGTGTCCTGATCTTCATTGTTGGATTGGTTTGTGGGTTAGCTGGTGGTGTTCTAATTGTGTATTGCTATGGCAAGTGGCAGAGTAAACACCACCCTCCACCCAGTCCACCTGCTCCACTCTATGAGGACATAGTCACCTCTACTGTTAAGGGTGAAGTGGAACTCCAACTCAGGGACAATGTGGCTTATGGACAAGTTAGATAGTAGTATTCATTTTATTTGTTCTGGCTAACATTATTGATAGTGACTAGCTACTGTATAGATAAATGTTGAGCCCCACATGTAGCTATATATCTTGTGAGTTTGTGTACTCTCTGCTTAAGTACAACTACATGACTGTTGACTGTGCACTAAATTCCATAATAATGAAAACTCACGGAGTTTATTCAGCTAAGAATAACTATGTATAGCCAATTCTGTCAAGCATTCACACTGTAACCATCATAATCTTATGTATCTTGATATCTTGTAATCAATATTGTCACTATCACTTCGTTACCTTCACTGCTAGTATGACATCTGGAATATAGCTACATGTTCTCTGGTTCTACACTGAGGTTTATTTACTTATGGAAAAGTTCCACCCTAAATTTTTCTTACTTTCAGTGGTATGAAGCTTATCAAATTGGAATGAGGGAGAGTACACTTAAACACTTAAACATGTATTATTTTAAAGATCCTGGTCACTTTTAAAATGACATTACATTAAATTTCACACAGTGGCACTGGTGTATAATGTAGCTAATAATCCCAAAGGGCAAATCAATTTAAATGTAGCAAAGGAAAAGGCACTGTTGTGCTGCCTGATGTTGTCCTGGAAGTTGCTAGACTCTGCAGTATTGCTGCCAGTGAAATGGTCCTTCAGTGGTGAAGGGTAGTCACTAAGTGGTGGCAGGCTGACCTGACAGCAATTGAGGAGTTCTCTGGGGAATCTCAATGCCTGGCAATGCTGACAAAACCCTTGTCACAGGCTCCAGGTAAACTCTGTCACTTGTAGTAGCTGCTGCTCTCTCTTCTTCTTTCTCTTCCCTTGTCCCTCTCTTCTTCTCCCATTTGTTCTCTTCTCCTCCTCCTCACCCTTCTCTTCCCCTGTTCATCTCTTCTTCTCCCATTTGTTCTCTCCTCCTCACCCTTTCTCTTTCCCTGTCTCTCTCCTTATTCCATTTGTTCTCTCCTCTTTCCCTGTCCCTTTCTTCTTCTCTCATTTGTTATCTCCTCCTCCGCTTTCTCTTTCCCTGTCTCTCTCTCTCCTTTGCAGCAGACATCTCTACTTTCCTCCTTCTCTACCTTTCCCTTTCCCTTTCTCTCTCTGTCTGCCTCTGTTTTACAGACAGAGAAGCTCTTCTATTTCTTTGTTGCAAAGTTCTTCTTTCCATAGCTTGCTAAAACTGTCACAGTAAGACAACTGAAAGATCAGTCAGTCCTGTTGGTCTAAGCTTCAGGATTCAGTTTACCAGTTTAGAAACACAAAACATAGTTCCAGAAGGTTCACTGCCCTTGTATATGGGTTAGGTGAAAAAAGGTGACTATTGCTCATTAGCTCACTCCACCCCCCAAGATATGAGCTTCTTAATTCCAGAAGCCTTTATAGCCTCCTTGAAGAGCTGAGTTGAATTAGAATTACTTTCTCACCTCTCAAAGGTGAGTGAAGTTTCTTACTGTTGATCTAGTGGCCTTAAGGGCTAATTAGGTGTCAAGTTACTTGTGGTGTGAAACACAAAACAGCTTCCAGAAGCTTCCTCCATAACCTCACACAGGTGTAAAAAAATAGTGCTTTCATTAGCTTATGAATTATTCATGAATAAGTATGTCATGTGTGGTTGGTCAAGCATATTATTATATAGATCCTATTGTACTATATAGAAGTGGGTGTGGTTTCAAAAGAATTCTTTTAATAGTGCAACTGTGCTCCTCCTAAATCAAAATTCTTAGCTAGAATCCTGTAAGTGTCATAAAATTAATATTGCAAGTAAAATTCATGACCCATGGAGGACTGAGGCTTGGCTTGGCTCTCTCTCTCACTGACATTGTGTCCATTACAGCAAAATCAGCTGTAATATTGGTTAAGTGGGAATTCTTTCTAATGGTCTATTCAGTTTCCCCCTAAGTCCAAAGATGATTAAGTCCCAACTCAAAATATATTAAGCAATTTAGAAGTTTATGGTTAGGGTAACTAAGTAGATTTCACCCATCATGTGTTAACTGGAAACCACCAGAAGAACTTCTACACTTTTCCCATTGTGTAAATACACCAAGTATTGGGTGTACACATTTTTGAATTTTACTTGAAGATCAGAAAGCTCTACATAGCTATTTGGATAGTTTGTAGGAGTAAGTATTGATTAACTAGACATCTGTCACAGTTATTTAATTTCAGTAGTATGTTTAATTTACAATAAGTCCTAGCCAGTAAAGTATATTAGAATGACCTTGAGTGAAAAGAATAAACATTACCTCAGAGGAATGTCGACAATATGAATTATGTTAAAGCCTGATATAGTAAATACAGAGCTACAGAGTTCTAGTTACATGTGATCTTACAGTTCTTTACAAGTGGTTGCAGCTAGTGGTCATGGTTAGTGATAGGTTGTGGCTAGTGTTTCTAGTTAGAGGTTACAGTTAGTAATTAGCTATAGCTGGTGGTTGTGATTAGTTTGTGTAACAACTCATTTAACTGTATCATTATGACACCACATAATATTATTATAGCACTACAACATCTTCATGATTGAATGTGTGTGTGAAAACATTGTAAAAGTAAATATAGTTGTTCTCCATAGACCCTGGAGGTTACAAGTGTAGTGATTACAGTTAGCTATAATTAGTGGTCATAGGAAGTACTTAGCTATAGATAGTAGTTGTGGCTGGTGGTTATAACTAGCAGTTACACAGTTAGTAGTCATAGTAAGTGGTTGTAGCTAGTGGTTGTGGTTTGTATAAGTTATGTCAGCAACTTCTGGAGACTCCTTGTGTGGTATGTATAATGTTATAGCTAATTAATATTATATTTGTTCTGTAGTGTGTAAAATGAACAGGCCTTGCCCAATTATGCTCAAAATTTTACCTATTAGTCTAGTCCCTAAGTCTTACAGTTTATACCTATTAGTCTCAGAGGTAGACCTATTAGTCTCATGATGTTGACCCATTAGTCTTATGTTTTTCTCAAAAAAAAACCAAAAAAACCCAAAAAACCCAGAAATCATGAATTGTATAGAAGTTTCAATATAGTCTTCTAGAGCACTATATTGTTGCTCTTGAAATTAGTTCTTGAGTAATGAAAATACTTGCTCAGCTGCTGTTGGAGATGGTTGAAACAGCAAAACCATCTTGCACGCCCTTGATGACCAGTTAGGTAGTTCCATTTTGTGCTGTTTCCACAACCAACCAAGCAGTCAAGCATGCATGTAATTGGATAATGGCTATGTACATGTAGATTACTAGGCAGTGTGAGTCTGTGTGACATGATAGTAGCTAGCTAATGAGAGTGATGAAGGAATCATGATTTCACTAAGGGTGCAAAGGTCAACCAAAAATTCTGATCTATTAGGCTGGCATAAACAGTGTCTCCATTTTTAGGGAAAAGTCCCTAGATCTGGGGAACAATTGAGTGATTTAGGGATCAGGGAGAGATTTTTTGAATAGTAATGAATCTAGGGAGATTTGCACTAGGCTTCAGCTTAAAATTTTTTTTTTAAACTAGTGATGTTAGCTATGTCAATGAAGAGTCAAAAGCCATGCTGAAGGTAATACTAATTCATTTATCCTTTCTCCTTTGAAGTGAGATATACTTCTTTGTAACATAATAGGTTATGCTTCTGATACGACATTGCTAAGAGTCCCTCATCTCTTTGTGATAAAGTGTGTATGTCACTAAGCACACTTAGTATGTGCCTCTCATGTGTGTGAAAAACTTTCCTGTGCTAGTTATGGATTATTCTTTCACATCTCACTTGTAAAAATAGAACAGAGAAATAAGAAAGTTAACTGTTGATGCCCTCCTGATAACAAGTGGGTCACTACTCTGTAATTGTGACAGGATGTGGGTTTTAGGGAATTCTAGGGACAAAAGTAAAATTTACTCAAGAAATTTAGTTCATGTGATCTGGAGACACTGGGCATAAATCTTAAGGCTTAGGCTTGCCTATTAGTCTCAAAATTATGCTGGCATAATAGGGCAAGGCCTAAAAATGAATGGACTTCTCTTACTTCAGCTACTGTTATATGCATATATTCTGTCACATCATTCCTCATAGGCTGCGGAACCATGGGGGCAGTGGGGGCACCTGCCCCTATTCTAAAATCAATGACATAACAAACTACAACATGGCTGCTGTGCTAAGACCTGGTCCACTCTTGTATTTAATTAACAAGCCAGCTGTACATTCTTATTATCTGATAATCATTCAAGCTTGAAACACTAAATTAGTGCTGCTCTATTTTGATCACCACTGCCACCAGTGAACACCTGTTAGTTTTATGACAAATTGAAGCATACCCCTATTCAACTAGTACTTCCAAAACAATAATATGTTATTACATACACAAATTAAAAATAAACTCCCAGACACCTTTATATCATCCAACTCTCATAGACAAATTTTTCTATTTTTATGTAACATGATGGTAGGAGTGTGATTATCAGAGAGTGTGACACTCTTGACCACAGATCTAGTTGACCTGCCCCCATACTCAAAATCATCTTCCTCTGCCCATGTTCCTATAAGAAACTCTTAGATTATTACATCCAATTCATTATTATAATACTTCTACCTACTGAGGGGGAGCTTCTTTCCCAAAACATTAAGTTTCCCCCCTCCACACCATCCTCAGAAAAAACAAACAAACTATTCAGAGGTTGATCTAGAGTAGTTCCTAGTCTTATCCATCCCTTTCTTCTTCCCTTACTTATTACTAGCTATTGAGTAACCACCTCATTGTTTAAATGAACATGCTGTTTGTGTTTTGTTTTGTGTAGCTGACAGAGTGTGCTATAATAATTTTTACTAGACATTGTTGTGTTGTGTCCTAAAGAAGATGTGTGTTAGTGTGTTTGCAGGTTCATCTTCTGACTGTGTTGTTACATTGTTGGATGGTTGGTGGGTTAGCTGGTGGTGTTCTAGTTGTGTATTGCTATGGCAAGCGGCAGAGTGAACACCACCCTCCACCCTGTCAACCTGCTCCAATCTATGAGGACATAGTCATCTCTAATGTTAAGGGTGAAGTGGAACTCCAACTCAGGGACAACATGGCTTATGGACAAGTTAAAAAAGTAGTATTCATTATTATTCTTTCTGGCTAACAGATACATAATTGTTCACAACCAACAGAGAGTGACTACTACATGATATTATGTTGAGTGTATTGAGCCCCACAAGTAGTGAGTTTCTGTACTCTCTACTTGTAGTTGACTAGCTATAACTAATTAGCTACATGACTACTGATTGTGTACACAAAAACTAAATTCCGTAATAATGAAAACTCAAAAGTTTATTCAGCTAAAGCTGCCGTCTATAGGGGTGTGGTCCTCTAGATCGCCTTTTTAATAATGAAGTTTGGAGGACCTGGTTTAGTACTGTTCCTACTTCACTTGGTCTCTGTTCACACTGCTAGTAAGTAACTTAGTGAAGAGCCTGTAAGTAGTAGCTAGTTAGCTGATACCAGCTTGCTACAATATTTTAGCCAATGATTTTAATGGTAATATCAGAGTACTAAAATTATATAGCTATCTATAGGTTAGTACTAACCCAAATGATAAAGTCACATGTGAGGTGAGTTTGTGTTGATGTGGCTGTCATCCCTAGTTCAGTCTATTATAAAAAAATAGAGTTATTTTGTCCTACCTTGTCTAATACCTACATTATTATTCTTATTGATTTTGAGGTCACAAAATCAATAAGAATAATAATTATATAATTTGAGGTCACATTATATCTACTATAAGACCAGAAGGCATAACATTTTTCATACTAGAAGAATACATAGTATTATGGGAGGAAGAGGTTTGGTAAGGGTCCTCATAGACAAAAGTATTTAGAGAAAAATTTCTCATTCCACTCCCTAGTGTGTGCTTAACCCTAATTAGATTTCAGTTGTTTGTTTTGTGTTAGCTAACTCTTAAATATAAAATTCTCAGTAACTGTAATAATAAGCTCTATATAGCATATTATTATAGAGGTCTATAAATACAATAATAATGTTATTTCTTCCAACTTTCTATAAGACAAGTCAACTCAACTTTATTATCTAGTACAATAATATACTTTAACTTATTAGGACAACTTGTAGTGTAGTACTAGTGTATACAATAACTAGCTATATAGTACTAGCAGTATACAAATATGTATATTATAGTCCTAGTGGTATAGCACTACTAGTAGTATAGTACTAGTGTATAGCACTATATACAGTAGCTACTGGTAGTATAGTATAGTATTAATAGAGTATGGTACTAGTAGTATAGTACTAGTGGTGGATAGGTGGTAGTTATTTCTAATGATGGTGACTAGTATAGTAAAGAATCTAGTAGTCATCATTGAGATCTCATCAGTCAGTTGCAGTGTACCTAATAATAACAATAGCTACTTTGTACAGACTCAAGGCTTATCAGTATCTAATTAAAGAATTCAAATGTCAGAAGACATTATGAATTACAATGAAGCTTTCTATACAAATCTCAATGGAGGTACATAGCACAGCAAATGTATAAAGCTGTGGCATATAGGGCTTTACTCCTAACTTCATCAATCCCCTTCTATAATGACCCCAGCTTGCTAGCCAGATGTAGCTAGTATATACTTCTGTATTATCTAGCTATGACTACATACTTTGAAAAAGGAGATGGTTGCATTTTAGCTTGCAGTACCTCTTGACCCCCTGGTACTCCAGGGCAAACGTGAAATATCTCTGAATCTATTTTTTAATATCTGCATCGTACAATCCTAGAGACCAACAGAATGACATTATACGATATTGGAATCTAAAATTTATCTTAAGGTTTTCAGCATTAATTTTAGTACTGTCCATTGTTAAGATGTATACTTCAATACTGACTTCTGGATGATCTATTGAGATTAATTACCTCATAACCATAATTATCATCATAATAGTCTACCTCACTAGACTGTCTCTCTATTAGACAAATTAAGAGTTTATTATTTTGTCCCAGTTCATACTATAATTCACATGTTCCAAGGCCAGGGAAAGAAAATGTATAGATACTATAATTTTAATAATGCTATGTACATGAAGTTTCAATTAAAATGGTGTTTTAAAAAATTTAATTTCAGAAACAATTAGATTAATTAGTTAGAATTGTTTTAATTTTGGAATTATTCTGGCTTCCAAAAATAATTATTACTTGTGAAAATTTCCTAAAGACCACACCCACTACTGTATTGCCAGGAATACCTTCAGCAAATCTCTCTAATGTTCCTTATAATATTATTATAGATGCAGTGACTCTAGTTCCTCCATCTATTACCACATGTCCTGGACAAACAGCCATGTTTAACTGCACTGCAAGAGGTGTTCCTATTGAATGGAGTGTCTTTACTCCTAACATGAACTACACTAACCTGGATATCGATGATGTTGATGTTGAAATAAAATTTATGGATGGAGTTATTATGGCAGATCTGATTTCTCTAGATGTGTCAACCATGCCTATAACAGTAGTGTCTTCCTTGACAGTAAATGTCACAGCTGAATTTGAGGGAAGTGAAGTGCAGTGTTTAGGATTCACAGCTAATGGAACAGATAGAGAGATTAAATCAGGATTCATTCATACAGGTGATTATTATTATCTTCTCATTAGATACATCAAAGCTCTGTTGAAATGAAGACTTTTAAAGAGGTTTTATGTCACTGACAGATTTCTTACCTAGCCAAGGACAAATAAAAGAGACCCACAGTTTGAAGCCTTATAACATCAACACTAATTTAGATGTATGAACCAAGCTTCCACTGCAGTAGATAAGAACTTAAATTCTTTTTGCAGTGATGTAGATAACTCAAAAGTAGAGGAGAGCTTTAGGGAATGGTATTTCTGCCTCACTGCTTTAGTTTTATGTATAAAACTACTTACAAAGATTCACCATAATGGATTACCAGTGAAGCATAATATGAAATTATTATTATGAATAACCTGGCATCTACGTATTTAATTAATGTTATTAGTACTTTGGAGTGCATGCTGAATTCTTTATGAGTTAGCCATTTAAACTGGACCATGAACCAGTGGACTATAAATCAGGGCACCCTCACAAACTTAGAACATGAAAGAACACAAGTACTTATGACATTTGAGTGACTATTTGTATTAATAAAGTAGTAACAGGTTATAAAAATGATTAGGTCCTCCAGGTCCCATTGAATTGAGAGCTCCTAATGTCTCAGATGTTGTGTTTGGCAGGACTACTATTCCATTCATTAATATATCCTGGACACCATTGGAACTGGAGGGTGTGGACTACAACACCTCCATCACTCCAACTATTTCATTCCAAACAGCTTCAACCACTAGCATAGTCATCTCCAATGTCCCCTACAATACCCAGTACACCATCACTGTAGTGGCCTCCAACTGTGCTGGCTCTTCCATGGACACTATCTTCATTAAGTACAGTGAGTCATTATAGTGATTTTATATGTATATCACATGATAATACTATTAGATTGTTACAGAATATACGTAATAACAATGATTATATTGTGATTATAAAACCTTAGAAAGATTGGTTGTTTCAACATAAAGCATTTTTATTTCTATGGCTACTAAGTTCAATACTCACTGAAGTAGCTACATACTGACAATAAAAACAATTGGTGAGCCCATAAAAAGCTCATGTACATAATGGTAATCCTGCACAAAGATGACACCTACTATATTTGTGTGGGATATATACGTAGATGTCATTTTTATGTATATCAATGGCTGACAGTAATTGTACCACCAAATTATTTGATGTAAGTACTCTGAAATTCAACATCCATTACCTTTATCAGAAAATCTATATTTAGCTAGTTGGCAGTCATTTTGTCTCTATCAATATGTTACTAACTTGCTACATTATAAAAAGGCCTTTTCTTGAAACAATATTTCACTTTTTAAAATTATAAAATATTTTGGTAGAGCTAACATCAATGATACAAAGTAAATACTTTTATTTGCAACCACCAAGAGTATATATTTTGTGTACAGCCATGGTGGATATAGAACTAGCTAACTAGTTAATTAGACTGGAATACATTTTAGCTGTACTGTTTGTAGATAGCTAATATTGAATATTATATTGAATGATCTGGCTATATTAGGATAATTCTTAATGAGAGACCTTTACCACAACAATATCAACTAAAATAATTAGGACACTTCTACGTGTGGCTGATATAAATCCAAACAAAAGAATGAAAAGAGTATATGTTTCTCTGCTTTTCTCATATTACAATTTCATATATCTCTAGGTGAGTGTGGAGAACCAGTGGCTGGTGATGGTGTGGTGATTCATTCCTACACTACAACATATGAGGGATCATCCATCACTTTCACTTGTGCGGATGGTTTGTTTCCCAATGACATCATCACAGCTACTTGTACTGGAGAAGGACACTGGAGTCCAGACCCTGCTACATACATGTGCACTACCACTAGTACTATTACTACTGGTGCTACTACTACTAGTACTGACACAAATGCTAACATGACTACAGGTGAAGTACAGTATTGCAATGCACCATTGAAAACTCATGTAAATAGCTAGTACTCTATGGCAGATATATAATAATAGTAAATTCTGTACAACTTCATATAATATTATACAGCAGCAGTACAAAATATTTTATAAAAGGACACTTGCAAGAATTAAATAAATAGTTTATCTGGAATTTAAAAGTAGGTTTTCACACAACCTATAGCACTCCACTTATGGACACGTGACCAAGACAATACTAAACTTTACAAACCAGTGTTATAATCTTTCCCACTGTCACAACCAATAGAAGTGTCTGAGCATTATTCTTGCCATTATTTAGAATAGAAAGAAGCAAACAAATAATTGTATAGTCATTATTAGTATATAACTAGCACAGAGCACCATTGAACTCGAGTATTGAGATTCATTGAAGGAAATGTACTATTTAATATAAGAACAATTTCAATGAAGTAGCTAGCTACTAAAATAACTGAGTGGTTTGAGGTTACTATTTCATTATTATTATAATAAAATTACCATTACTAGAACTTCTCATCCCACTCAACAGGATATAGGGAGAGGGAATCATTATTAGACAAAAAAACACCAGAATTTAATTTCAACTGTCCATTTATGCTTTGTTAAGTGTCCTCTCTCTCTAGTTTATATACCTCTTTTGCATTGTACCCCTTTCCATACCTTCAATCATTCCTTTCAAAATTATTGCTTCTCCCATACATAATTCCTAGTGCAACAAGGACAGTGTTGTATTATTGTGTTTGCAGGTTCATCTTCTGACTGTGTTGTTACAGCAGTGATCATTGGTGTCCTGTTCTTCATTGTTGGATTGGTTGGTGGGTTAGCTGGTGGTGTTCTAATTGTGTATTGCTATATCAAGTGGCATAGTAAACACCACCCTCCACCCAGTCAACCTGTTCCACTCTATGAGGACATAGTCACCTCTACTGTTAAGGGTGAAGTGGAACTTCAACTCAGAGACAATGTGGCATATGGACAAGTTAAATAGAGAATTTGTTCTGTCTGGCAAATATGGTTCACAACAGATAGTGACTACTGTGATAAATACATGATATTATGTTGAGTGTATTGAGCTCCACATGTAATGAGTTTCTGTACTCTGCTTAGATAACTACACGACTGTTGATTGTGTGCACAAAACTAAATTCCATAGTAATAAAAACTCATGAAGTTTATTCAGCTAAGAATAACTATAGCCAAATTCTGTCTATAGTTACAAGAAGAAATAAAATTTCTTCTTTCTTATGTAACTAGCTACATATGTATTTACCCACAGTAGACCTTATCCCAAGTCCTTTATTCAGAGGATTTACTGTATAATCCCTCAAAGATGAAATCATTCTCTGTCACTATTAGCAAAACTATCAAATAGAGGGTTAAGCATCACATCTTTATAGACTAGTAGCTATGTATTGTCATTGGTTCACTTGTGTACACTAAAACTCAATGGAATGTAATAACTAATCTCAACACAGAACGAATCAAATCTCAACACTGAACATTGTTACATAAAATGATAGCTAGCTACTATTATAACTAATCACTACCTAGTGTGAGTGGGTGTGGTCCTCTGGATCGTCAGCCCTTGAAAGATGAAGTTGGGAGAATCTGGTTTAGTACTGTTCCTACTTCACTTGGTGTCTGTTCACACTGCTAGTAAGTAACTTAGTGAAGAGCCTGTAAGCAACAACTAGTTAACTGACACCAGCTTGCCACAATTATTAAATTTTATTCTAGCTAGTTAGCTAGATAATCATTTTGTAGTATTAGAATACTAGCTAATTATCTACAAGTTACTAGTTCTAGGTCTAACCTAACCCCAATAATAAAGTGCTCAGACAGCACATCTGGGTGTAGGTGTGGCTGTCATCTTTATTATAAAAGATATTTTGTCCAGACATTCTTGTTTATTTTGAGGTCACATTATTAGCTACTAGCTATCTACTGCAAAAATACTTCATGAGTAGACAGAAAGCAGAACATTTCTCATAGCTACTAGCTAGAATACATATAACATTGTGGGAGGGAGAGATTTGACAAGGGTAGGCAGAGACAAAAGAAGAATTAATTAACACTCTCTAGTACGTATGTGCTCACCCTCAATTAGTGAGATTTTATTCCAGTTATGTTAGATAGACTCTTGAATCAGTAACTCTAGAGAAATCTCTTTGTGAAATGAATTTAAGTATGAAGTTTTCCAGTTCTATAGACTATAGTTAACTCTTTACCAACTGATATAATCATCATGATTACAATAGAACCATTTTTTTACATAGCTTATTTATTATGCAGGTGACAATAGAATT
This sequence comes from Diacarnus erythraeanus, assembly GCA_964016965.1. Classification (NCBI taxonomy): domain Eukaryota; kingdom Metazoa; phylum Porifera; class Demospongiae; order Poecilosclerida; family Podospongiidae; genus Diacarnus; species Diacarnus erythraeanus. The sequence goes on along the minus strand of OZ024669.1, from coordinate 9,256,445 downwards.
GCTACACATAATAGGTGCTATGATTTTTATAGAGGTTCCATTAGCTAGGCAAATCATAATAAACCAATAATGTTACACTAAAAATTTCTTCCAACTTTCTAAGACAAGTCAACTCAACTTCACAATAATATAATATTCCAATGAGTTGTTTATACTGTTACTATTATTAGTACAAAGTCAGTATTTGAGTATATCTTAACAATTATTGTTTCCCTATTATTATGTTTCTGTCTGGGGACACTACAAAACTTGGACTCTGGGTGTAATAGATTATAGCTACTAGACTGTCTTTGTATTAGACAAAGAGCTATCATTATTACTTTTAACAATAATAATTGTGTCCCAACTGCATGAATGGATTGAAGCAATATTAATATATATAATCATCTTGAATGCCACTTACATAACTTATTTATTATTCAGCTAACAATAGAATGTATCGTATTGCTGACACCAGATATACATGGCTAATAGGTTTATAGAGGTTCTATTCTGTTTTTATATAGAACTACGTACCAGCCTTCTCATTATTCAGTACACCATTTCATGAGCTTCAGTGGAATAGAAATAGTCTACTGGAGGCCATTTTGATGTGTCATCTACCCATAAATTAGCCCGTAGGAATCCAAAGCTGCAAGGCAGTGCTCCTTGTCCTCCCCTACTAAGCCAGTATACACTGGATCATGCGGATGTAGCGATCTCTAGCCACCACAGACAGCGTATCTGTATAGTTCCCATTCATTCCTGCATTAGCTTGACCACCAAAATGGCTGGATGGCAACGGTTACCACACTAGTCAATTAGCGCCTGAAGTGGTCTATAGGACTCATGGTATAGTATTAGTAGTATATGGATAGGTGGTAGTTATTTCTAATAATGGGTGGTGAGTAGTATAGTATAGCAAAGAATCTAGTTGTTAGCTATCATTACCCAATTTTGGATCTCATCACTCAGTTACAGTGTATCCAATAATAATAACAGTATGCTCTGTACAGACTCACAGATATTATAGAGAGAAGATTTTTTTATGAAAGTTCTATTCCTGATAAAAGCTTTTTTTTAGCTTTCTTTACAAATCTCAATGAATGTGCATAGCACAGTAAATGTATATAAAGCTGGCATATTATAGAGCTTCCCTCCAAGCTTCATCAATCCCCCTCTATCTAAAGCTGTTTATTACCCTGGCCTGCTAGCCAGATGTAGTACTTCAATATTATCTACGTAGCTTATGATCTAAAGCTGTTTATTACCCTTGCCTGCTAGCCAGATGTAGTACTTCAGTATTATCTAGCCTATGACTACATCTATCTAAAGCTGCTGGCCAGCTAGCCAGATGTAGTACTTCAGTATTATCTAGCCTATGACTACATATTTTGAAAAAGGAGACAGTTGCATTTTAGCCTGCAGTACCAAAACTTGACCCCCTGGATGATCCAGGTGCTCTGGGGCAAACACTGGAATGAATCTATCTGAAGATATAAAAAGAGACAACCAGAAAATAGCTAGCCTGAGCCACATGGATAAGTATAGGAGCTAGTGTGTGCTTTATCTAATGTTATTACTCATACAGTTCCAGAGTCCAAGCTTTTTATGTCCCCAGACAGAATATAGATATTGAAAAAAAATTTATCTTAAAGTTTTCAGCATTAAAATTATTTTTAAGATGTACTCCAAAACCCTCTTTCTAGCTTTTCTGGATGGTCTGTTGAGATTTTACCTCACAACAAGTTATCTCACTAGACTGTCTCTGTATTAGACAAAAATGGCTATCATTAGTACTTTTAACTATCCCAGTTCTTATGATTCACATGTTCCAAGGCCAACCAAAAATAGTACTATATACTTCAAAACAGTACCATTATTGATAGGTAGCTAGATTTGTTCAGAATAATTTAATTTCAGACCAACTCTACAATGCTGAAGACCATGAAATTCACTCCTGCTACTGTTTTGTTAGGAATACCTTCAGCAAATCTTCTAATGTTCATACTTGTATTATTATTATTATAGATGCAGTGAGTCTAGTTCCTCCTTCTATTACCACATGTCCTGGACAAACAGTCATGTTTAACTGCACTGCAAGAGGTCTTCCTATTAGATGGAATGTCTTTACTACTAATATTAAATACACTAACCTGGATATCAACAATAATTCAATGCAAGTTCACAGAGAATCTATGGATGGAGTTATTATGGCAGACCTGATTGTTCTAGACAGTTCAATCATACCTATAACAGTAGTGTCTTCCTTGACAGTAAATGTCACAGCTGAACTTGATGGAAGTAAAGTGCAGTGTTTAGGATTCACAGCTAATGGAATAGATATTGAGACTCAATCAGGATTCATTCATATTACAGGTAATTATTATCTTCACATTAGACACATCAAAGATGTTCTCCCTCTGTTCAAAATGAAAGAAGTATTTTTTGGGCATAATAGTCAAGGACAAATGGGAGAAATTCACAGTTTGAAACCTTGTAACTTCAACACTAATTCAGAAGTATAAGCCAAACTTCCATTAGGCAGTAGATACAAACTTGAAATTCTTTTTGCACTAATGTAACATAACGCAAAAGTATAGTGATAAGGTGACATTCACTGCACAAATTCAGTATTATTCTGTTATAGCTACGTGTTTAGAATGTACAAACCTACGTATTTACAAAGATTCACCATTATTAGACATAAGATAATAAAATCATCCCAGCATCTAAATGTGTACATCACTTTGACTGTATGCTGAAATCTATATGAGTTAGACATTAAAACTGGATCATGATCTAGTGGAGGACATCCACCACAAACCAACAGTTCTATAAGTTATCGATAAATCTACTTATTGTATGTTTCAGGCTGAAGGTTATTCCTAATTTCTAGTTAATATTATATACATAAGTATTATGCTAGTGAAGGTTCAGAGCTATTAAGGGCACATGTTGTATTGCCACTGGTTGAACATGAACAGTTATAGACATGACTATAATATTATATATGGCCATGTGTGGCTCTATCATTATTATATACCTTACTTAACATTTCCATAGCATAATAATTACTGCCTCTGCTTTTCTATCACAGACTAGATAGAGATTTATCAGGAATTATTGATACTACGTATATTAAGTTTAAATGGATCCCTATAGTGAGACCAAAATTATCTTTACTCAATTATAGAAGAAGTATGATGTAGCATCTTATGGAATATTACGTATTTATAAAGTAATTATAGTTCCTCCAGGTCCCATTGAGTTGAGAGCTCCTGATGTCTCAGATGTGGTGTTTGGCAGGACTACTATTACATCCATTACTATATCCTGGACACCATTGGAACTGGAGGGTGTGGACTACAACACTTCCATCACTCCAACTATTCCATTCCAAACAGCTTCAACCACTAGCATAGTCATCTCCAATGTCCCCTATAATACCCAGTACACCATCACTGTAGTGGCCTCCAACTGTGCTGGCTCTTCCATGAACACCATCTCCATTAACTATAGTAAGTCATGATGTAATCCTTGATAATACTATACAATAATAATAATAATAATAATAATAATAATAATAATAATAATAATAATAATAATAATAATAATAATAATAATTTTAAGACCTTTAAATTTTGTTATTTCAACATAAAGGCCTATATCTTCTAAGTTTAATACCCACTAGAATACATAATAAAAAATTTGTATAAAGATGACACCTAGTTATATCTGTCATTTTTCAGTATAATTATCAAAGGCTGACAGTAATAATTTGACAGTACTGATAACTGATGTTAGTACTCTAAATATTCAATGAAATAGGAAAATAATCCATTACCTTTATTAAATATCTATAGACAGACTTTAGTTGGCAGTCACTTTGTCTCTGCCAATGTAGAGGTATTTTACATCACTTATAGCTACATTATAAGAAGGCCTTCCCTTGAAATCATATTTCACTTCCTTTTTAGTTATGAAATGATAGCTAAATCCTATTATATTTTAGTTGCACTTTAGCCATAACTATGTATTTTCAAGGCAGAAGGTGCTTTGAGGTGTCTTAAATTTTGTTTATCTAGTTATTTAGCTGCTAGCATATAGGATATTCTACTTCAATAATAATTGAGTGTGGCTATTATTATTCCCAAAACACTAGTTGACAGAATAATAATTATATGGACATTTTAAAGGTAAAGGTAACTATCTATACTATTCACTATCTGGCAAAATTGTGTGCCATTTCCAGTAGCTACCACCAAATTTTGACTAGCTAGCTACGTATAGCCATGATAATATTTTTCTCATTTCTTTCAAAGTGCATACGTACTAGCTATTATCATGACTAAGACTGCAATACATTTAGCTGTACTGTCTGTAGAAAGATAGAATAATATAAAAAGAGAGAGCTTTCTATCAACTAAATTAGAACACTAGTGGGTGAGGCTAACATAACTCTTAACAAAGAAATAAAATTTAGATGAAAAGTGTGTAGGTTTCTCAACTTTTCTAATAATATAATTTCACATCTCTAGGTGAGTGTGGAAAACCAGTGGCTGGTGATGATGTGGTGATACATAACTACACTACTACATTTTCATCACTTTCACTTGTGAGGATGGTTTGTTTCCTAATGTCATCATCACAGCTAATTGTACTGGAGAAGGACACTGGAGTACAGACCCTGCTACATACATGTGTACCAACACAATTAGCACTACCACTAGTTCTACTACTAATACAGATAACACTGATGTTATCAACACTGTCCCTACCACTATCCAGAATTCTGAAAAAGGTACAAGCAGTAAAATGTAAACTCTACCTGTAGGCACTTTCTGGGAGTAGCCATATATGTATATCATGGATTCATGTTGATACAGCCAATTTAATATCATTGTTGCTACACTTTATGCTGTTAGGTTCAACAGTGACAGTGATTGTTTGTGCCCTGTTCTTCATTGTTGGATTGGTTAGTGGGTTTGCTGGTGGTGTTCTAGTTGTGTATTGCTATATCAAGTGGCAGAGTAAACACCACCCTCCACCCAGTCAACCTGCTCCACTCTATGAGGACATAGTCACCTCTACTGTTAAGGGTGAAGTGGAACTCCAACTCAGAGACAATGTGGCATATGGACAAGTCAGATAACATGCCATCTATAAGACTGAGGCAGAAGTGAGTTGTAATAGACTGTCAAGATGTTTAGTTTTTTTTTGTATAATGGAAGCCACATTTTGAAAATTGCACTGCATAATTATGAAAATTTCAGTTATAAAGTTACATCCTGAATAATATTTTGTGCCTCATAATCTTATGTTCCTTGATATCTTGTAGTCACTATAGTAATACTGTCATCATCACTTCATTATATACCTTCATTGCTAGTGTGTTATCTGAACTAATAATATTAATTTCTCTTGATCCACATTGAGCTTCTATTTACTTACTTATGGAAAAGTTCCACCCTGAATTTTTCTTGCTTATGGCATGAAGCTTAATGAGGGAGAGTAAACTTTAAACATGGGCCCCCATTTAAGATCCTTGTAGCCTTTCAAATGACTTTAATTATAAAAATCTTTAACTTTATATTGTAATATGTAGAAGTGGGTGTGGTTGGGAAAGTGGGTATGGTTCCAAAAAAATTATTTTTAACAGCAACTGTGCTTTTCCCAAATCAAAATTCTTAGCTAGAACCTTGCAGGTATCATTAATATTGCAAGTAGAATTCATGAGCAATGGAGGACTGAAGCCTTCAGAACACTGGAAACTCACAGTAGACCCTAATCCTGAACCAGGGGGTCTTCCCACACGACCATTAACAGGAGATGACAGGTCACCACACACCACCTCTGAATCAGTTGATTACTATATACATGTTAAAACACTTCATAGATGAACTAACCTGTGCAATCATGTAATCCTGGATCAGGCTGCCACTGTCCATTGCTACCACACACTGATGATAATACATCCTGTGGCCTGAATCCAAACTCACACATAACAAAGCTGCCAACTTTTCAAAGTCTATTTCAGGGACAAAGACAACACCCCATCCAACCACGCCCCAAATGATGTAATTTTAGTGATGTTATGCCTAAAAAAGTAAAACTGTATTATTATTATTTATACACTACATAATATTATTGTATAATACAATGTGTATGGCAATGTTACATTTAACTCTTCACTAAAATTTTGTCACTTGTGTAACAACAAAGTGACTTAGAGGTGTTGTATAAACTAGGTGGGCAGCTGGGGCTGTCTAGCTTGTAAGAATTATGTCACTTGTAGTGTAAACTATCTTCGAGCTGGCTGTCTGGCTTCCAGGACATAACAATAGCTTTCTGGGACTCAGGGACAGAGTGATAAATCAGGGACAGTTGGTAGCTATGACATAAACATTACCAGTGGTAGGGACAGATCCAGTTTTAGAAAGGGTTGTTCTTTATTTTGTTGTTGTTGTTTTCACATGTTCTGTATGCAGCAACATTTACCATGTGACTGTGGCTACTAAGTTATCAGACCTGCCAGTTTGCAGGTCCATTAATCACCTGTTTCTGTATAGAGTTATAGTGTAGTCTGTGTTGTAGTGGAGAGTGATGGTGGTACTGGTGGAGGTGGTGAGTGGGGAGACAGATATTGCTGTGGGGGAGCTCTTTCTAATGGCCTATTCAGTTTCTCACTAAGAGTCAAGATGATTGATTGATTAAATCCCAACTGAAAATATTATTACCTATTTGGCAATCTAGAAGCTTATGGTTTGGGTACTTGACTAGTAGATTTCACCCACTGTGTTAACTAGAAGCCACCAGAAACTACTCATGAACTTCCACACTATTCCCATTCTGTACATATATACACCAATTATTGGGTGTACACATTTTTGAATTTTTTAACAATCAGAAGGCTCTACATATTTGGATAAGTTTATAGGAGTAAATAGGCCTTGCCAGATTCTACCAGCAAGATTTTGGGTAGTTAAAAGCAATGAGCATAATAGGGCAAAAATGGGTAAAATTATTATGACAATAGGTTGCTAAGACTGATGATCATTAATCTTGTAGCAGTGTACATGAGTGACTGACATGACATACATACATGTGGTGATGTGAGTAGTAATCAGTGTAATCAATAATTAATCAAATCAGACATGATCCCAGCCCACCAGCCAGTGCATGTGATTAGCTAGAACCAGCTCATGCTGTCAAAAATGGCTACTTCTGAAAAGTTGTGGGTGAATCTGTGCATAGGTGTAGGAATGAGATTTTGATTGGGGTGGCACTCATATGGAAAGGAATGGCTAAGTGTGTGTGTCATCGAAAATTTTGAGTGACCACACCCACTAGTCACATTTTTAATGTAATTTAATAAGAACCAAAAGTGCTTATTTTCACCTATAAACTTCTCAGCAATAGGTACCTAGCTCTAGCTAATACTGGGGAGTCAATAAGGACTTATGTAAACTGCCTATTCATTAGCTAACTTTAAGTGGTTGTTTGAATAGGACCTTGATTCCTTCAAGCAACCTGCAATCTATTTTATCAGATTGGGGGGGTGGGGGGGGCACTGGAATAATATTTGTATTAGTGAAATATTGGGAAGGCACATGTCCCCAGTGACCCCCAGTTCCTACACCTATGCTGTGGTATATATGGTGGTACCAGATAGCTCTGAAGTTTCTGGGTCTGATTCTGAGCCTCTACCTGACCCTGAGCCTCCTTTAGTATCTTTACTAAGCAGGCTTAAAGCACCTACAACATCAGATAAAAGAAGCTAAACAGCTTGATGTAGCCAAACCTTTAAAAGAATCTGTACATCCTCAGGGAGAAACATTACCTGATAATCAAAGGGTTTTTAGAGTGAAAGTTTTAACTACCTTTTTAAAAGCTGGTGTAAAACTTGAAACCTTCAGAAAGCTTTTAGGATTTCAGTTAACTTTGCCTTCATCACTGTTGTTGTCAATAATATGTATTAATGTTGGTAAAAATACAAATTAATAGCTAATAGGTTGAGGTTTGGGGGGAAATGGGGAAGAATTTGGAGCATTGCCAAAAAGAAAAAGTAAAAGTAAAATTTTTGGCAGAATCTGGCAAGCCTTTTGGTTAACTTGACATCTGCCACATAGTACTATTATAATTAATTTTTTGAGTAGTATAGGTTACAATAAGTCCTAGCTAAAAGAATCCAGTAAAGTATATGAGAATGTCCTTGAGTCAAAGTTTATCTCAGAGAATGGCAATATGAATTATGTTAAAGTCTGATACAGTAACTATACATAGAAAAACTAGCTACAGAGTTCTAATTACAGGTGATCTATAATTTTTGAATGACATTCAAATACTTACAAGAAAACATGAATACAATATTTTATAGTGTCACTATGGTACCTTCTTCAAATATCATTGACTCTTTCCTTGAAAGCATCAGAGAACACTCCATGGAAAGTCTAGATCTGATAACAGGTTGCTCTATAGTAACGTACCAGAAAATCTCCAGAAGTCGATAGTGAGCAGTAGTGTGTCTGACAACACTCTTCATGTGCTATCAACAGTATTATAATAATTGTTATTAAGTCCAGCTCAAACATATTATTAGCTATAAGATGTCACAGTTCTTTACAAGTGGTTGCAGCTAGTGGTTATGGCTGGTGACAGGTTGTGTGTGGCTAGTGTTTATAGTTAGAGGTTACAGTTTAATTAGCTATAGCTGTGATTAGTGTGTGCAATAACTCTATTATTATGACACCACATATTATTATAGCACTACAGCATCATCATGATTGAATGTGTGTGTGATCAGATTATTTTCGGAGGCTACAAGTTGTTATATATAGCTAGTGGTCACAGTTAGTTAGTGGTCATAGGAAGTACTTAGTAGATAGTTGTGGCTGGTGGTTATAACTACGTAGCAGTTACACAGTTAGTAGTCATGACTCATGATTTTAAGTGGTTGTGGCTAGTGGTTGTGGTTGGTATAAGTTATGTCAGCAAATTGTGGAGATGTGTGTGGTAAATTGTTATATATAGCTATATGATATATTTGGTAAGTAAAATGAATGAATTTCTCTTACTTTAGTTGTTGTTATAATATTCTGTCACATCACTCCTATAAGATCCAGTAAGAGAGAATATTGAAAACTCTTAGATTATATCCGATTCCTAGGATTTTATATACTTCCATCTACTGAGGAAGAACTTCCTTCCCTAAAGATTAAGCTTTCCCTCTCCACACCATCCTCAGAAAAAAAGTTTTTCCACAAATCTCTATTCAGAGGTTGATCTAGTAGTTCCTAGTCTTTCTCTTCTTTCCTTACTTAAATTTCATCTCTACTAGCTATAATTCATTGAGTAACCACATCATGGTTTAAATGAACATGCTGCTTGTGTTTTGCTCTCACTATTATAGTGTAGCTGACAGAGTGTGCTATAATTAATTTTTACCAGACATTGTTGTGTTGAGTCCATGTGTGTTAGTGTGTTTGCAGGTTCATCTTCTGACTGTGTTGTTACAGCAGTGATCAGTGATTTGCATTGTTGGATTGGTTGGTGGGTTAGCTGGTGGTGTTCTAATATTGTGTATTTCTACATATGTCAAGTGGCAGAGTAAACTTCACCCTCCACCCAGTCAACCTGCTCCACTCTATGATGACATAGTCACCTCTACTGTAAAGAGTGAAGTGGAACTCCAACTCAGGGACAATGTGGCATATGAATAGTAATATTCATTTATTCTTTCTGGCTAACAGATATAGCTAATTATTATTGTTCATAACAGATAGTGACTACTGTAATAAATACATGATATTATGTCTAGTGTATTGAGCTCCAACATGTAGTGAGTTTCTGTACTCTCTGCTTAGATAACTATGACTGTTGATTGTGTACACAAAACTAAATTCCATAATAATAAATGAAGTTTTTTCAGCTAAGAATAACTATAGACAAATTCTGTCTATAGCTAGTTACATTTTTAAAGCAAGAAGAAATAAAATATTTCATGCATGTACCTAATAATTCTTCATTCTAATGTAGCTAGCTATGTATTAAATTACAATATGGCCTGTGGACAAGTTAAATAGTAGTATTCATTTATTCTTTCTGACTAACAAATATAATTTTTATAGCTATATATTATTGTACAGAAAGTGATAGATACATGATATCATCATGTTTAATGTATTGAGCCCCACATGTACATAACTACATGACTGTTGATTGTGTACACTAAAAACTAATAATAAAAACTCATGAAGTTTATTCAATAGCTAACCCTCAAAAATGAAATCATTCTCTATCACCATAATATAGTGCCACTATTATACCAGTAGAGGGAATAAGGCATCACCTCTGTACTTATAATTTGACTATAGTAAACTGACTTGTACATAGCTATGTATTGTCATTGTTCACTTGTGTACACTAAAACTTGAAATGTAGTAACTAATCTCAACATTAAACACTGTTACATAGAAAAATATGTTTAATCACTACATCAAGTGAGATGCTAATTAAATAGGCCTCACTTTATTCATTTATGCTAATAGATAGGTACATTGCTAAAGATAATGTGTTGTAGGGAGACTCTACAACAGTTTTTACAATCTCAGCAACAAAATTAATATCCTGAGATTTTACAATTCAGCAATAATGGTACAGAATAGTAGTAGCTATGAGTGGGTGTGGTCCCTTTTTAAAGATGAAGTTGGGAGTACCTGGTTTAGTACTGTTCCTACTTCACTTGGTGTCTGTTCATACTGCTGGTAAGTACGTAGCTTAGTGAAGAGCCTGTAAGTATATAGTAGCTAGTTAGCCGATACCAGCTTGCTATATTATTTTTTTATAACTATAGCTATATAGCTAGCCATGTTAATGGTAGTATTAGAATAACTATCTCTAGGTTACTATATTATTCTAGTAGTTACTAGCAGAATAATAAAGTGCTCAGACAGCACATCTGATGTGAGTGGGTGTAGGTGTGGCTGTCATCTCTAGTTCAGTTCATTATAAAGGATATAATTATTTTGTCCTACCTTCTCTGATACTTACAGACATTATTCTTGTTGATTTTGAAGTCACATTGTATTGCTAGCTATCCACTTTAAGACTATATTACTTCAGAAAGCATAACATTTTTCATACTAACATAACATTGCGGAAGAGAGAGGTTTGGCAAGGGTTGTCAGAGACAAAAGTTGTTAGAGAAAAATGTATATATTATACAATTCATAAATCTCTTGTTCCACTCCCTAGTGTGTGTCCACCCACAAATAATTAGTGAAATTTTATTCCAGTTATGTTTGACATAGTTTAGTGTTAGCCAACTCTTGAATAACAAATTCTTGAATGAAATCAGTAACTGTAAAGAACCTTTTTTGTGAAATGAAGTTAAGTATGAAGTTCTCCAGTTCTATATAGTAATTATTTATCCCTTTCCCAGTTACATAAAATTGTAGCTAAATGGATTCTTCATGATTACCACTTATCTACATAGTATTAGTACAGTAATAATATGTTGCACTAATTATTATTATAAAGACAGGTCAACTCAACTTCAGTATCTAGTCCAATAATTAGCTATATTCTAATGAGTTTTGTTTATAGAGTACTAGTAATATAGTATAGTAGTACTATTACTGGCAGTATATAATATATATAGTACCACTAAGTATAGTGCCACTAAAGTACTGTGCCACTATATAGTACTTACGTAGTGGCACAGTACTAGTGGCACAGCACTAGTGGCACAGCACTAGTGGTAAACATATTAGTGGTGTGGTAGTTATTTCTAATGATGGTGAGTAGTATAGTAATAGTTATCATTGACCAATTTTGAGAGTCATGAGACTAACTGGGAATGCAAACTTAAAGTATGATATGTGGTAAAAAAAATTTACACAAACTCTCCACCAAGCGGACACTGTGTGGTGGGTACTTGCTAGTTATGAATAATTCTTTTAACAATGACCACTAGCTCTATAATTTCCTTCATCCTGTCTGTGTAGGCTTTAGGTCCATAAATACAGGGCACTTCAAGGCCATGGCCAGCACCTCTGTTCACTTTTCAGCCAGTACCTACATGAAGCCTTTGTTTCTTAGAAACATCAGGAATGTACATAGGTGCCAAGTTGTAAGGTACATGGCCAACAATGCTCTTAATAACACTTAAAGTTTTTTAAATTGATACACAACTTTACAAAAGATGTTAGAAGGTGTAATGTGAGGGCCTAGAACTATAATGATTCATAGCTAGCTGTTAGCTACATGTTTGAAGCCTTTTTCTCCACCCCTTAAAAAGGACAACCCTCCCAAGCATGTCCTTTCAGAGGGTTCCACTGTAGCTACGTATGTTAGAAAAACTTAAGGTTTTCAGCATTAGTTTTAGCATTGTCTATTGTACTTCAATACTGACTTTTAGTCTCTTTCTGACTTTTATGGATGGTCTGTTGAGATTTTAACTCATAACCACAATTATACTGGTCTACCTCACTAGATTGTCTCTGTTAACTGTAATAATATTGTGTCTCTGCTCATTACTTCACATAACATATTCAATGGCCAGCTGGATGATAAAGAGAATGTAATAGTACTATGTACATGAAGTTTCATGGATTATTGTTTGACAATAATACATAATTAGAATAACTTAATTTCGGAATGATTCTTCGGATGTTGTAATAATTATTATTATAGAGGTTCTATAAATACAATAATAATGTTACACTCTTCCAACTTTCTATAAGACAAGTCAACTCAACTTCATTATCTAGTACAATTACTAGGACAACTTGTAGTATAGTTATAATACTGGCAGTATATTATAGCTATATATAGCACTAGTGATATAGTATTAGTAGTGGTGTATACGTAGGTGGTAGTTATTTCTAATGATGGTGAGTAGTAATAGTAAAGAATCTAGTTATCACTGATACAGGGTTTCCCTCCTAACTTCTTCTAGTATTACCCTGGCTTGTTAGCCAGATGTAGCTAGTACTTCTGTATTATCTAGCTATGACTACATACTAAATGAGATGGTTACATTTTAGCCAGCAGTATCTCTTGACCCCCTGGATGATCCAGGGCAAACATGAAGTCTCTCTGAAGATATAAAAAGAGGCAATAAGAAAATTGATAGCGTGAAGTAGTACTAGTTCTTAGATAGGAGCTATATAGTGTGTGCTTCGTCTATTTTTAATATCTACATCATACAGTCTCAGAGACCAAGTTTTGTGGTCTCCCCAGACAGAATGACATTATACCTCTAGATATCGGAATCTTAAGGTTTTCAGCATTATACTCTAGATGTATAGCTACTTCAATACTGACTTTGAGTCTCTTTTTAGCTTTTCTGAATGATCTATTGAGATTAATTACCTCCTAACCACAATTATTGTCTACCTCACTATACTGTCTCTCTATGTCCCAGTTCATACTTCACACATTATTACAATTTCACACGTTCCTAGTTCCTAAAGACCATGAAATTCATACCTACTACTGTATTGCTACAGGAATACTTTCAGCAAATCTGTCTAATGTTCCTTGTATTATTATAGATGCAGTGACTCTAGTTCCTCCTTCTATTACCACATGTCCTGGTCAAACAGTCATGTTTAACTGCACTGCAAGAGGTATTCCTATTATATGGAGTGTCTTTACTCCTAACATGAACTACACTAACCTGCTGATCGATGATAATACGGCACACAGAGAATCTATGGATGGAATTATTATGGCAGACCTAATTGCTTTGGATATGTCAACCATGCCTATAACAGTAGTGTCTTCCTTGACAGTAAATATCACAGCTGAACTTGAGGGAAGTAAAGTGCAGTGTTTAGGATTCATAGCTAATGGAATAGATACTGAGACTCAATCAGGATTCATTCATATTACAGGTGATTCTCATTAGACACATCAAAGATGTTCTCCCTCTAGAGTTTTAAAGTCACTGTTACTTAGCTAAGGACAAATGGGAAAAACCCTCAGTTTGAAGCCTTATAACTTCAACACAAATTCAAATGTACGTATGAGCCAATTAAGCTTCCATTGAACAGTAGATAAGAGTTCTGCACTGATGTAGCCTACTCAAAAACTTTGTACATTTGTGCCCCACAGTTTCAGTATATCATGTTTAAAGAGATTAATCATTATTAGACATTGTAAATAAATATTATAATGGAAAATCAGCTACCAGTGAAGCATGACACATGAAAAATTATAGTAATAATAAATAACACAACATCTAAATGTGTACATACGTAGGTATTAGCAATTTGGAATGCATGCTGAAATCTACATATATGAGTTAGCCATTAAAACTGGACCATGATCCAGTGGACTTTAAACCAGGGCATCCTCACACACCATCAGTTCTTTATTTGAATATAGATCATCGAAGAGTGATAATTGTAAATTCTGTTCTGGTTATTTCAGAACATACCTGGCAAGATTCCATTAACTAGCTAATAGGTATATAGCTATAGTTATTGTGAATCATCAGGTGAGAGAAGATGATGATAAGAAATCATTTATTTTCTTGACATTTTTTTCTTTCATTGATAGCTACTTTAGACTATGACATTAATTATAAGTGATGTTATTACATGTGCTATGTATTAGTGATAAATTCTTGTAATTTTAACATTATAATAATGATTAGGTCCTCCAGGTGCCATTGAATTGAGAGCTCCTGATATCTCAGATGTGGTGTTTGGCAGGACTACTACATCCATTACTATATCATGGACACCATTGGAACTGGAGGGCGTAGACTACAACACTTCCGTCACTCCAACTATTCCATTCCAAATAGCTTCAACCACTAGCATAGTCATCTCCAATGTCCCCTACAATACCCAGTACACCATCACTGTAGTGGCCTCCAACTGTGTTGGCTCTTCCATGGACACTATCTCCATTAACTATAGTGAGTCATCATGTGATTTTATGTGTATGTCACATGATAATAATTATAAAACTTTTAATTATCTGATGTAAGTACTTTGAAATTCGACATTCATTACCATCAGAAAATCTATAGCTATAGTCAAACTTTATTTGACAGTCATTTTTGTCGCAAAGGTATAATTTTGATGTTACTAACTAGCTACATTATAGGAAGGCCTTCTCTTGAAGCACTTTTTCTCGAGATAATAGCTAATAGTTAACGATAATTATTATCGATAAATTAATAGTTGATGTTAAATAACTATAACAATCCCATAGCTATTTTGAATTATTAATAATGTAAATATTTTCATTTTCAAAGTAGAGTGTGCTTGGGAGTGCTCTTTATTATTGTTTTAGCTAGTTACTTAGCTGCTAGCCAGATGGATAGTTTACTTGAATAATTGGGTGTGGCTATTTATTATTCCCAATACAGTAGTTGACAATATGTGAACATTTTAAAAGTACTGTAATATTTCATAATCTATTCGATAAAATAAATTCAGCCAAACAAAAAGGGGGTGTGGACAGTAAAAATTTTGACCACTTGTGCCATTTTCAGCATCACCAAAAGTGTATATTTTGTCTACTGACATTTTTTTCATTTACTTCAAAGTGGATATTATGACGACAATAATAATTATTAGCTATACTGTGACTGCAATAGCTCTAGCTGTACTGTCTGTAGATAGCTAACTAAATATAGTGAATGCTGATCTGGCTACAGTAGGATAATTATTAATGAGAGAACTTTACCACAAGTAAATGAGAGCACTAGTGGGTGTGGCTAATATAGCTCCAAATAAAGAATAGGTCAAAAGAGTATAGGTTTCTCTGGTCCATAAACTTTTACATCTATAGGTGAGTGTGGAGAACCAGTGTCTGGTGATGGTGTGGTGATTCATAACTACACTACAACATTTGAGGGGTCATCCATCACTTTCACTTGTGAGGATGGTTTGTTTCCCAATGTCAACATCACAGCTACTTGTACTGGAGAAGGACACTGGACTACAGACCCTGCTACATACATGTGTACCAATACCAGTGGTACCACCACCACCACCAACCACCACCACCACCACTACTACTACTACTACTGGTACTAACTCTATCCCTACTGCTACTACTACTACTAATGCAAATAACACAAATGATAACATAACTCCAGGTGAAGTATAGTATTTAATGCAGTTGTAAGCCATTGGAAACTTTTAGGCAGATAATAATAATAGCAAATTCTGTACAACTTCATATAGCTAAGTATAATATTATACAGTAGCTGTACAAAAGGACACTTACATGAATAATTTGTCTGGAATTTAAAAGTAGGTTTTCACACAACCCACTCCACTTATGGACACCTGACCAAGACAATACTAAACTTTACAAACCAGTGTTGTAATCTTTCCCACTGACACAACTACTATTTTAAGTATGAGCATTATTCTTGCCATTAAAGAAGCAAGCAAATAATTACACAGTGTAACTAGCATGTAGCAGCACCATTGAACTTGAGTATTCAGATTCATTGAAGAATTAGATACTAAATAACTGAGTGGTTGGAGGTCATTATTTATATTTACCATTACTAAAACTTCTCGTCCCACTCAACAGGATAGCTATTATTATAGGGAGAGGGAAGGGAATCCATCATTAGCTATTAGACAAACATCACCAGTTTCAACTGTCCATTGTTAAGTGTCCTCTCTTTTTTCAATGTGCCTACGTATAGCTATCCATCCCTGGCATCATTCCTTTCAAAATGTCTTTATTGTATTGCTTCTTTCATACATAATTCCTAGTGCAACTAGCTACATAATGTGTGCATTATTGTGTTTGCAGGTCCATCTTCTGACTGTGTTGTTACAGCAGTGATCATTGGTGTCCTGTTCTTCATTGTTGGATTGGTTGGTGGGTTAGCTGGTGGTGTTCTAGTTGTGTATTGCTATGTCAAGTGGCAGGGTAAACACCACCCTCCACCCAGTCAACCTGCTCCACTCTATGAGGACATAGTCACCTCTGCTGTTAAAGATGAAACAGAACTCCAACTCAGAGACAATGTGGCATATGGACAAGTCAGATAACTAGCCTAAATACTAACTATATGTAAGACTAAGGCAGAAGTGAGTTGTAATAGATTGTCAAGATGTTTTGTGCAGATATAGTTTCATAGTGGATTATGAATTCAGACACCTGCAGGATTCTAACTAAGAATTTTGATTTTGGGGATTACACTTGCTGTAAAAAAGCCATACCCACTTTCCCAACCACACCCACTTCTACATAGTACAATAGCATAAATACGTATAAGGGGAATTTTTTCTGGGGTCCAGGGTGTGGGGGGGGGGGAGGGGGGGGCATTCTTTCCCAGAATATTTTGAGAATTTGCCTGCATGCTCTGAGATGAATTCTGTGTCTACCACACAATATACCCTATTTAGCTATATAGAGCAATTTGGAAGTTAATGGTTTGGGTACTTGACTAGTAGGTTTCACCCATTGTGTTAACTGGAAACCACCAGAAACCATTCATAATCTGACACACTAGTTCCATTGTATATACTATTATTATGTACATACACCAAGTATTGGGTGTACACATTTTTGACCATTAGAAAGCTCTACTTATAAGATAGTGCGTTAATTTTAGTAGTTAGGTTTTAATAAGGTAAAAAGAATATATTAGAATTAGAATGTCCTTGAATGAAGGAATAAATTTACCTCAGAGGAATGGATGTTAAAATCTGATAAAGCTATACAGAGAAGAGTTCTAGTTTAGGTGATCTATAAGTCTTACAATTTCTGAATAACATTCAAATAGCTACTTACAAGAAGACATGAGTAAAAATTTTATAGTGTCACTATGGTGCTGTCGTCAAAATCTCATTGACTTATGAGTACTCTTTCCTTGAAAGCACCAGAGAACACTCCATGGAGAGTCTAGATCTGATAACAGGTTGCTCAATAGTAATGTACCAGAATTTCTCCCAGAAGTCAGATAGTGAGTTTAGTCTGACATCACTCTTCATGTGCTATTACATAATAGAACATTCCAAGCTCAGTTGTAATAGTTCTTTACAAGTGGTTAGTCATGGCTGTGGTGATAGGTTGTGGTTAGTGTTTATAGTTAGAGGTTACAGTTAGCTGGTGGTTGTAATTAGTGTGTGCAACAACTCATTTAACTGTACCATTACAACACTACCTACATATATTATTATAGCACTACAACATCATCATGATTGAATGTGTGTGTGTGTGTGCACAAACTAAAAACATTGATTCTAGCCATTTAGTTGTTCCCAGAAGACTTCCTTAGACTCTGGAGGTTAGGAGTAGCTATAGCTAGTGGTCCTGGTCACAGCTAGCTAATAGTGGTCAAAGGAACAAGTACTTCTAGTAGTTGTGGCTGGTGGAGTTACACAGTTAAGTAAATGGCTGTGGCTGTGGTTGGTGTATGTATGGTATGTGTCAGCAGATATGTGTGTGGTAATAATTATATCTGTATGTGAGTAGAAGGAATGGCTTCTCTCACTTCAGCTGCTGTTATCTATGTTCTCTCTGTCACATCACTCCTATAAGATCCTATAAGATTCAGTAAGTATCTGCAGAGAATTCTGAAAACATACTGTATTCCTGAAACTTCTTAGGGTTCTATATCTATTTCTATCTACTGAGTTTCTGTGAGTTTCTGTATTTCATAAGTATGTTAATCTGTAGTTCAGGAGTTTGTTTGGGTGATTGAATAATTTATAAGAAATTATATCAACAGGTTTCTGTAACCTGTATGTACAAGGTTGTTTTGTTTAAATGGTGTGACAAATTTGCTAGTCAGAAGGTTGTCAGAAGAGGTAGTCCTGTATAACTACAGTAGTGGTGTGGCGTACAACTTGTACTACATATAATCCACTCTCCTAGCTCCTTCTTCAGATTCTTATCTTGTTTACTCAGACTGTGTCCTCGTAATTAGAGACTTGGTGGTCTCCATTTCAGCTGTAGATTTATAGTATTAAGCATTCATACAATTATTATAAGTGGCTGTGTGGAGGTGGCCATACAATTAACTGTAACTACACACCAATACATATGTTAAGGCCAGAGTTACAATCTAGTCATGATATCAAACATAGGCCTGATCTCCAAGTAGTAATGCTGTATAATGTCCATATTCACCTTGTGTATTTCTCCTTGACCTTACACACACCATTATAGGCTCTTCACAGATTTATTTTTAGTTAATACTAATCAGTTCATAATTAGGGGAATAGTAAGTATTATAAAGGATGATGGGCATCACCAATTAATGAACTTTAAACCTTTTCTTGTTGGTTCAAACTCATAATGAACCTACCATAAGCATACGTAGGCTCCAAGTGTCCTGGAATTAGAAACTTTGTCTCAGATCCATTTAATCTCTCCATTGTTTGCTGGGGCGAGGTGGCTATATAAAGATTAAGAAGGTATCTGCATTGTATTACAGTAGGCCTTGATTACTTGTTTCTCATGAGGTTATTTTCCTACAGGGAAAGGGAGGAGGGGGGGAGGGGGGAGGGGGGAGAGGAAGGAGGAGGGAGGTGGCTGTATACCAGTATTTCTGTGTTCATTTCCTTTAACAAATATAGTTAGTGTTTGCATGAGATCATTATGACCACGTAATCAGTTGATAGTAGATGATGAGAGAGTAATAATAGTGGCCTTATATAGTAGAGATTAATTTTTGGTTTTTGTTTCTATTTGCGTTAGTGTGTTCTGGTGAGAGTATAACTGTGTGGTTGTTCCTTGACTGTCACCAGACATCTAATGAGGGTAGGCTGATTATTAAAGACAAAAGACTGTGAAATTAAACACACTTTGTCTAATTGTCAATCTGGAGTGAGGAGGAGATGATGACTGTCGATTACTAGATTTCATATCAACTGTTTAATAATATTACAAAAATAGAGATAAATGAGAAAGGAGGTTACAAAATTCATTTGACATTTGTAATGTTAATAAAACGACTCAAATCTGAATGACTAGTTATTAGCTAGATGCCTTACTGATGGTCAGTACATAGTCTGGTAATAGCTTACAAGTTATTAGCACTTACAGGGACACCTTTATTTAGGTGGTGAATTATAATATTAAGCATAATAAGGCCATTTTAAAAAGAGTTAATTGTGATGATTGTACTGAACTATTAATGCTGTTCCAACATGATTCTCTGGCTATTGTCCACTGAAAGTGTTTTAAGAGAGAGAACACTATGACTGGCACATGCTCTAGCCCAGAAGGGCATTTTCGGTAATTTTCTCCAACCACTCCAGCTGATCTACTTCTTCAGATGAATTTTCAGAGAGAGCGATGTAAGAAGACTTTAAGTCCTTTAGGAAGAAAACTTGTGTAGCCTCATCTTCAGCCTCAGCTTCAACTACTAACTTCAAGCTCAGTTATAACACGGACTTCAGTGGGTTCAGCTG
>OZ024669.1:8561159-8592018 GCA_964016965.1 Diacarnus erythraeanus | reverse complement strand
CCCCCCCCCCTGGATCCGGCTCTGATCTCACTATAAGTGCATGATCAGTGCATGATCAGTGCCTGCTACTACACAATAATACTATAAAGGGCACGCGCACACACCAATGCAATCTTCCGAACGTGCTATAAAATCCACATTTTTAGGGGGTTCGATCGAGCCCCTCGAGCCCCCCCCCCCTGGGTACGGGACTGCGTTAACACATTAAAACTTACATGAGCTTGCCACATTTGCGTGACAATTGTCTTATTTAACCGATTAACTGCTAAATTAAATTTTAATGCGAGTACGCGTGACACGGAATTAATTAGCACCTGACGTCTTGTGATCCAGTTCTTTGTTAGTCATCGTCTAGAAAGGTTTGTAGTGGGAGATCTGAGCGAGATTGCCTCTAGCTGTCTACAGTTCATTGAATGAAGATGCTCTAGGCTACCTGATAAAGAAACAACTGGGGCCAGAAGGCAAGTTCCCGCTTAGATAATAGCATGAACAAAATTAGTGTTGAAAAAATTAACACCGCTCCATAGTAGTTCCGACTGTTGGCTCTTCTAACAACTTCTCCACATATGTTGGGGTGTTCTAGTTGACCCTGAGGACTAGGAGGTGCCGTAACAACCTTCGTAGAGAAAGAAAACTCGCAAGGTGTGAATCCTACCAGACTGCCAAGCTAGCTGGTTACACGTGGGGTAAGTTATCTGATTAGCTAGCTACCTTAGCTAGAGTAGTTATTAGCTACCTTAGAGTAGTTATATAATAATATTAGCTAGACACAAATGAATATGAAAGAGAGAGCCTGAATGTCCAGTGTGTGTCTGTGTGTGTGTGTGTGTTCAATGGTGAAACTCTGGTACCATTCTTTTGCCTTCCAGGACAATACACTCTTGCAGTTGTGGTGGCCTTTATGAATGCTGGTTTTAGGTGTTTTGTGGTAGCTTTTAGAAAAGCTGGTTTTGGAAGAGGCATATACATAAAAAGTTTTAAAAATTATGAAGTGAGTTGTACATGTCAGGTGTAAGCCTAGATGTCTAGGCACATGTCAGTGAAATACAAAATGATCCAGGTTGAAACCTTAAACTCTTCTTTAATGCCACAGGAGGAAGCAGTCATGTAAAGTGCCTGGGTGGCATAGCCATACTCCACATTCGTTGCAGAACCACTGGGTGTCGCTGCAACGGTTCCTTTCCCAACAAAGGCTATATATCCCTCTCTTCCTTTCAGAGTTGGTGCTCTTCTTCTTTGCTGGGAAATGTAGGCCTACCTTTTTTCTACTACAGTACTCCCCAATCAGTTGAGTGGTAAGTAGCTCCTGGAAGTGCTTAAAGATGATATTAGAATAGCTAGCGTAATGAACATAACAGTACCAGTTTCAATGTCATCAATGGGTGGTACTAAGGGAGATCTTCTATCTTCTAGTTGACTTATAACCAGAGTTGCATGTCTCACAATCCATATCTACATGACAAGAGATAGTAATACATTGATACATAATATAATTGAAGATTACTGTACAGTTTTCTAGGTTCTCTGTCTTCCATGTCGTCAAACTCCTTGTCACTGCCTCCCAAGATCACTACTTGAGGGTCATCTATTTCCAAATCCTCCTCATGCTCCATCAGGGACAATACCTCATCCAAAGAAAAATTTCTACTGGCCATTTCTATAGCTAAAATCATATTATATAAAGTATTATTGCTGTTACATGTACCATAATTATTAGCCTGTATTTCTCTATTATTTGTTATGTAAACTACAACTAAATTTTAGCGCTAAATAAACTTACATGTCTGCAGCGTAACCACAATAAAAGATCCTTCGCTGGAGAGCTTCCGTTGTCTGCTGCTAACAGGAAAAGTAGCTGCTTATTATAATGACGCCAATTGGCGTAAACCGCCTTTCAAAGCACGCAAGCGTATTACGCCAATTGGCGTAATCCGCGCTTAATCGGTTAATTATTTATGCGCGCATGTCACGTATATCCCTTTCGCTACACTAATTTTGGATTTTTTTTGGATTTGGCATTGGTCGTCACTAGGCGCCGGCGCCCCAGGCAGCAAAAGGTCGCGCAGGTCAGCGTGACGTCATGCTGGCGGCTAGCAGAGATCAAGGCAGAAAGAATGAGCTCCTTGGAGACTCTTGCTGGCCTGCTTATGGCCTCTCTCACACCGACGATCCTCTACGGCACTGCCCCATGCACTATGCCACTCTCCTTTTCTTTTCATTTTTTTTAAAGTCCATATAAAGCGAACATCAAAGGAAGATCAAAGGCAGCTCCTCCCTGTGGTCAAACATCTGAGAACTGACGGACCACAACACATTGTTCTGACTTCCGATGCCGACAGTCAAAGGTTGGCGGCAGGAGGACGTCCTGGTGCCGACGGGTCCGAGTAACGGACGGTTGAAAAGTGTGTAAAATTACACTCTTTTGGGAGCGAAAGGGGTATATGTGACAATTGTCTGCTTATACTAAAACTAAAAACTAATAATTTTTATTGCCGGTCCGGTAAGGGCTATAGCTGCTTTGGTGTGGTGAAAGCCACACTTAGCCATACTCTAGTAATGCCACTGCATAATGCTTTAGATTCATGATGCTTCAGATGACTAGTAAGCTCACCTCCATCTTATTCCAATTGCTTATTTCAGTTGAAATCATTTTACATTCAAAGCTAATATGGTAGGGCAATGCAATTCCTCTGATGACTTTCTCTGGAAGATAAGACAAAGCTTCCAGTCAAGGCTGTTTAAATCAGTCATAGCTACTTTGGAGCATGTACTTGCTGGTGCAAACAGCAGTTACTTGGCAGTTACTCAACAAAAGTCTTCTACTGTTTGCCAAAATTTTTGTAGCCAGTCATTTCCTTGTTCTATAATAATAACGATCATATACATGCACAGATAAATTTTTTGTGCTTTTGTCCAGTGTGTAAACAAAATGACTTTTAAACATGTGCACCACATAGCATCGATTCATTATAATACCTGTGGGTTAACTGAAAAAGGAGTAAACTTTGAATACACTGGCACACCCCTTTCTTATCAGTATATTTCAGTGCTTTGTTATAGCATAGCTATGGTCTAAGGGTTCCAATCCAGATTGAAATCAACCTGGGTTCCTAATCCACCTATTGATGTGGGTTGGCTGACCAGAGTCACAACCTGATTTGATAGGGTTCACACCCAGGCAATCATGATTCTAAGGTGCTGGTGCAAACACAGCTTAAGTAACCTCTCTTGGACCTACAGTTTTAGTATATAGTCTCTATGCATACCTACCAAGTCTCAAGCTATGGGCTTGATTCTCAAGCATTTGACTTCAATCTCAAACTCTCAAGCCTATGGTCTTGTTCTCAAGCATATTATTGCTTCTCTAATCCTATTAACTAAGGTAGCTGCTAGCTATATAAATTGACCACAGTAGCTACTGCAGGACAAGGTTTTATTGTTACAATGTATAGCTAGAATAATTATATTAGACTTTAGTGGTGGTACATATGCACTATTCTGTCTGTCTTGCCACCATAAATACCACAGAAGAAACGCATGTCTTCTCAATGGTTTGAAAAAATAAGACTTCATCCTTTTGAACCAGTATTTAACTAGTATCAAGCTAGCATGCAATTGAAAACCTGCACACATACCTATGAACCTAGCTACAAGCAAAGTTCTAAAGAAAGCCATATCAGCTAGCTACATGAGAATGCAATAAAACTCACACAAAGAAATGGCTAACACCAATATTGAAATCAGAGAGCTAATAGCAAATGAAGAGTGGCTAAATTTTTTTTTTTGATCATAATACACAAGTAGCTATATAGCTATCTCAAGCTTTGTCTTTCTATCACCTTGGCAGCTATGTTGCATGTCAGTGGTGACTCTGAAGGCAGTGTAATGGACACCTCTCAAGTAGTAGCCAAATTGTAGCTAGCCTGTTCTCCCTTGATATTATTTGCACTTGCTCCTCCCTTCTACTCTACACCACCTCTCCTAAGTTGTTAACTATCAATTGATAATGCACCAGCATTTTGTTGATAATATGTACCTTTTCTTTATCCCAGTGCTGAAACTGAAAATCACTTTGTTGGAGTTTATAGACCCAATCAGTGAGGCTATGGAGAAATAGCCATTGATGGCATTGTAACTGCTTTAACTGACACAATATTCAAAAACAGTGACATGCGTCACTGTAATGGATAGACTATTTACCTGTGTATGTACATCATAATATTATTGGTACTATAATGTGTTGAACATTATTGGTCATTTATTGCCTGCCATTGGTAACTTGTTAGTATTGTAACTTGTAAAATACACTTAATGTAACTTGTTAAAAGCACTATAGTTGTAACTTGTATCACTTGTAACATGTAACAACCACTATTATGTTCTAGAAGCTTCTTGTCCTTGTTTGCTCACTTATGATTGGTTGTTGTATCATGTCATGTTCTGATTGGTCAGTGTTTGCTATATAAACAGACTGTCTATGAGTAATTTTTAGTCTTTGTCTCATTCTGTTGCTATTTATGCTCTATCTGAAGTAGAAGAGAGGATAGCTAGTTTTTCCTGGTCCCTCACATTTGGTGGCAGCAGTGGGATAGATTTGGCAGAAGGATACTGTCAGGATCCACAATTTCATGATTAGCTATACAAGATCAGGAAAAGCCTATAATATCAGGATGTCTGAAGAAAATCAAGCAGAGATTAGTACACCTGGAGACATGGCTCAGTTGATGAGAGCCTTCCTAGAGGATCGCCAACGAATGGAGAGAGCCTTGGAAGAGGAACGACGCCGGAGAGATGAGGAACATGGACGACATGTAGAAGCTCTGGAAGAGCAAATGCGACAAATGAGGTGGATGTTCGAGGAAGGAAGAGACCGTGAACCTCGGGAGAGACATGCTGCCGCCGCGGCTGTTGATGTGCTCCGCCTCACGAAGTTGACGGAGGCTGACGACATAGAAGCCTATTTGACTATTTTCGAGCGAACCATGCAAGAGTACGAGATTGAACCCAATCGCTGGGCTCTAAAACTAGCTCCACAATTGACAGGAAAAGCTCAACAAGCTTATGCTGCCATGGAACAGACTGCAGCTATGAAGTATGAAGAAGTGAAGGCTGCAATTCTCCGTCGCTACGAAATTAATGAAGAAACATACCGACAACGGTTTCGTACTGCAACCAGAAAAAGCACTGAGAGGGGTCGTGAACTGGTGGTTAGACTCCAAGATTCAGCAAAGAAATGGACAAAAGGTTGCAAAGACAAGGATGAAGTAGTTGATTTGATTGTCTTGGAACAGTTCCTTACTACACTCTCACCACAGGCCTGCACCTGGATCAAAGAAAGAAAACCTGCAACCAGCATGGAGGCTGGACAGCTAGCAGATGATTTTGAGTTGGCCAGAAGGCAGACAGTGGAACACAAGAAATCGGGAGAGAGACCACATACCCAAGGAGGTGCCATACCTGTGGGGATATAGGACACTTTGCAAGAGATTGCAAGAAAGGAAAAGATGAAGAGGAGGTAGTAAAGAAAGACGCTACACGAAGACCAGAGGTGAAATGTTATAACTGTCAGCAGAAAGGTCATATCTCAACACGATGTCCGAATAATGCAGCCCTACTATGTCAGCCCACCGTTCAAAACAGGCTGGGGAAAGGTGTTGCTTGCTGCGGTTCAGTGGAAGGCAAAACCGTTACTGACATTTTGCTTGACACTGGATGCTCAAAGACCTTGGTCAGGAAAGATCTTATTCTGGAAAACAAGTTATTGGAAGGTGATGCTGTTACTATTCGTTGTGCCCATGGAGACACAGTCTTGTATCCCCTTGCTGAAGTAGAAATGGAGGTAGAGGGAGTCCCTATTAAAGTCGAGGCAGCCATATCAGAGACACTGCCAGTCGGGGTGCTTCTAGGAACAGATATTCCGGAGCTAGGGAAACTTCTGGAGAAGCGCAACATCCACACTGGAGGGATGTCACAAGCAGAGGCACTAGTGGTCACAACCCGAGCACAAGCACTAAGGAACAGGAGAGAGGAAGCCGTCCAGCAGCAGAAGGAGGAAAAATTGAGAGCAAAAGTGCATCCAGTAGCTGTGGACAATGCTACCACAGAGTCAGGACTGAATTCAGTGGAGATACCAGTAATTGGGAAAGAGTTTGCTGAGGATATTTTTAGTCAAGGTAAAGCCCGGGCAAAGCTGAGTCGACAGCAAAAGAGAGAGAACTCTTTACGGTATACCAGAGGCAAAGATGGTACAGCTAGTGAGATCGAAGAGGCTTTCATTCAGGTCCTAGACATTTCAACCCAGGAGTTAAAGAAGCTTCAGGCTTCCGACAAGACACTCGAAGCAGCAAACAAGGCAGCAGATGAAGGTGCTAACTTGGTGGCTGGACGTGGATTTTTCCGACGAGAGGGATTGCTTTACCAGAGGTGGACCCCTCGGAGCATAAGAGGAGAAGAGCAAGTGGTGGAACAACTAGTTTTACCTAAGGCTTGTAGAGATCAAGTTTTTAATATTGCTCATTCTATACCTCTTTCAGGACACCTAGGGAGAGGGAAGACAGCCAAAAGAATTCTCCAAAGATTTTATTGGCCAACCCTGTTTAGAGATGTGGCACAATACTGTCGGAGTTGCCCAGAATGTCAGAAGGCATGCAGCCAAGGAGTGAGTCGGGTACCAATGATACCTTTACCAATAGTTGGGGTGCCTTTTGAAAGGATAGCCATGGATATCGTAGGACCCTTACCCCGAAGTAGGGCTGGGCACAGATATATTTTAGTCATATGTGACTATGCTACCCGATACCCTGATGCCATACCCCTGAAATCTATTGATGCTGAACATATAGCAGAGGAACTTGTTAAAGTGTTTTCTCGAGTAGGAATTCCACAGGAAATTCTTACCGATCAGGGAAGTAATTTTACCTCCCAGCTTCTATCTGAAATCTACCGGCTCCTACATGTCCACCCCATCCGAACTTCGCCGTACCACCCTCAGACAGATGGCCTGGTAGAACGTTTTAACAAAACCCTCAAGAGTATGTTACGAAAGGCTTCAGCTGATATAGGTAAAGATTGGGACAAGCTCCTGCCCTACTTACTCTTTGCCTATAGGGAAGTGCCACATGAGTCAACTGGATTCTCACCTTTCGAATTACTGTATGGGAGATCCGTTCGAGGACCATTAGATGTGATTAAAGAGACATGGGTAGCCAGCAAGCGAAGTACTGAGAGTGTGATATCCCATGTGCTAGCCATGAGAGAAAAGTTAACTCGAATGACGGAACTGGTCCACGACAACCTGACCAATGCCCAACATAGACAGAAGAAATTCTATGATCAACAATCGAAGGTACGAGAGCTTAAGCAAGGAGATCAAGTTCTGGTACTACTTCCAGCAACATCCAACAAACTTTTAGCAACATGGCAAGGTCCTTATGAGGTGCTGAAGAGAACTGGCAAAGTGAACTATATAGTTGACATGCACGAACCTTCCACGTCAATATGCTCAAGAAATGGCAGATACCTAATGTGAGTAGCTACTTTGCCAATGATGTCAGTATTGACGTAGAAAGAGCACAAGGTTGGAAGGAAGAAAACCAGAAAGCTAAGCTCACAATAGGAGAGCATCTCAGGGAGAAAGAGAGAAATGACATTCAGGAGCTGCTATCTAAGTTTGGGAGTGTCATCAGCAGTCGACCAGGATGTACCCAGCTAGCGATGCACTACTATCAACAGCGAATCAGCTCAACCAGTGAAACTTCCTCCCTACCGCATCCCCCATGCTTACAGAGAAGCAGTTAGCAAGGAGTTAAAGGAGATGTTGGAAGCTGGAATTATTGAGAAATCCAGGAGTGAATGGGCCTCTCCAATTGTTGTAGTACCAAAGAAAAGTGGAGAAATAAGACTATGTGTGGACTATAGACGGTTAAATTCAGTCACCAGGGGAGATGCGTATCCTATGCCAAGGATAGATGACCTCATTGACAGTATAGGTGGAGCTAAATTCATAACCACGATTGACCTAAACAGAGGATATTGGCAAGTACCTGTTACGGAGCAGGACAGGTCGAAGACAGTTTTTACAACTCCACAAGGGCTATTCCAGTTCACGGTCTTGCCGTTTGGATTGAGTGGGGCACCGGCAACCTTTCAACGCATGATGGACACACTAATCGACGGATTGGAATCCTTTACCGCAGCTTATCTTGATGATCTAGTCATATATAGTGAAACCTGGGAAGACCATTTGGAGCACATCCAACAGGTATTCCAGAGGCTTACAGCTAATAACCTCACAGCAAAACTAGCCAAATGTCAGTTTGGTATGCAGCAATGCCGTTATCTGGGTCATGTGGTAGGGAATGGCCAAGTACGACCAGAGGAGAGCAAACTACAGGCGGTTGAGTGTTACACAATTCCATCAACTAAGAAGCAAGTAAGAGGATTCCTAGGTCTCACTGGTTACTATAGACGCTTCATTCCCGATTATGCAACAGTTGCTACTCCACTGACTGACCTTACTAAAAAGACAGCTCCAAATCACGTGAATTGGTCTACTAGGTGTGATCAAGCATATAAGAAACTGAAGAAAGCACTATGTACAGGACCTGTGCTTAGAAGTCCAGATTTCACAAGAGAGTTTTATTTACAGACAGATGCCTCAGATCATGGTGTAGGGGCTGTTTTGAGCCAGTTTGACGAAGAAGGTACCGATCATCCAGTGGCTTATTTTAGTAGGAAGCTATTACCAAGGGAGCAGAAGTATTCGACAGTGGAGAAAGAATGCCTTGCAATCTGATTGGCCACCCAAGCATTCCGTGTTTACTTACTTGGTAGACCCTTCACAATACAGACCGATCACCGGGCCCTCAAGTGGATGGATCGATTGAAAGAAACAAACTCCCGGCTAACTAGATGGAGTCTTGCTCTCCAGGAATTTCAGTTTAAAGTCGAACACCGATCAGGGAACAAAAATGCTAATGCCGACGCACTATCTAGAATTCACCAAAGTTCTTTGGTGCAAAAGAAGGAAGGGGAAGTGTAATGGATAGACTATTTACCTGTGTATGTACATCATAATATTATTGGTACTATTGTGTTGAACATTATTGGTCATTTATTGCCTGCCATTGGTAACTTGTTAGTATTGTAACTTGTAAAATACACTTAATGTAACTTGTTAAAAGCACTATAGTTGTAACTTGTATCACTTGTAACATGTAACAACCACTATTGGTCATTATGTTCTAGAAGCTTCTTGTCCTTGTTTGCTCACTTATGATTGGTTGTTGTATCATGTCATGTTCTGATTGGTCAGTGTTTGCTATATAAACAGACTGTCTATGAGTAATTTTTAGTCTTTGTCTCATTCTGTTGCTATTTATGCTCTATCTGAAGTAGAAGAGGGGATAGCTAGTTTTTCCTGGTCCCTCACAGTCACCTAATATTATGCTCTGTCACTCTTATCATGTACATGTTGTGTCAACCTTGAAAGTTTGTCATGTAAATAATTAAAATCCAGTAAAAAACAGCCGACTAGCTATAAAGAACAAACCTTCGGTTAACTACCATAATATCAAAACACGGATGACCACTCTCCCCAACTTTGCTTTCAGTTGTGGGTGATAAGCAACTGTAGCTGCACTAGCTTCAACCTGATCTAGTTTCTGCTCATACTTCACACTCATTGTCTGGCAGATTTCAGAAAGTTCACGAATCATTTCCACGTAGGTATCAAATGTTCCTCTTGCAGCTTCAGCAAGGGTCTCAGTTACCAAAGCGAGTACAATAATACAAGTCTTTAAACGTTCAAGAACATAGCTGGCATATGTCTCATTAGCAGAAGCAAGGGCTCTTTCAGAAACTTGCAGAAATCTTTCTAGTTTATCTAAAAAAGTCTCCCACCCCAAAAGATTAGTTTCCTCCGGGACCTCGTCTTCAGAATTAGACATGACACTGATTCCAAAATAGAGCACACTGCACCCTGGGTGGTCCATTATGGTGCAATAGGAACTGTGTTGCCTGAAATACAACTATATTACGATGGTCCATGCAATATAAAGTAACTATGGTGAATACAAATTTATTATGCATGACACTATAATGCATACATTATAAGTGTTATTATGCATACATTATAAGCTCCTTATTATGCATACACTATAACACTCCTTATAATGCACAGTGTTATTGTGCATACACTATTCGGACACTATTATTTTATATTGGTTATTTTTTTGTTACAAACGGCGTTCCATACGGAAGGGTGTGGGAAGCCCCTTTGTGACCCTCTTAACCTCGGGTAGTAAGACGGTATGAAACCTTGAGGTGTAGGTGTGACCATAAAATTTCTATAAAGTGTATTCATAATACTTTAGCCCAGAAGATGAATTGTAATACTGTTGATTACACAATTAAGTGTAGGATATTAATATGACGTAGTAGTTTAATATGACGTAGTAAACATGACGTTTAATAATATGACGTAATCTATAATTATTAACGGTTGGCCACTGGTTTTGAGCAGTATATATCATGGATTGTGTATCAGTGAAGACTTTTTTTCTTCTAGTATGCACATTGTTTAGTGTGGTCAGTTGTCAGTCTCCTATAAGTAAGTCCTACCTAGTCTGTATCTGGATAACTAACAGTGGGTGGAGTCATAATACTGACTATAGCTAACTGATGTGACTCCTTACTAGGAGAATGTAAGGTTCATGGCATTGTGTGGTTAGTCTTATCCCCAGTCCTCACGTCTAGATGTGAAGGGTGTGGTGTGATTACTAGGAGAATGTAAGGTTCATGGCATTGTGTTATCCCCAGTCCTCACGTCTAGATGTGAAGGGTGTGGGGTGATTACTAGGAGAATGTAAGGTTCATGGCATTGTGTTATCTCCAGTCCTCAGGTCTAGATGTGATGGGTGTGGGGTGATTTTCAAGTTGTGTGATGATTGTGTATCATTGTGTCCTTAAAGATAGCATACAAACTAGCAAATATCCACACAACCATGTTGAATAGTGAAGTGTTAGACTTCTTAGTGATTATACTGAGCTAAAATGGAACCCATTATTTAAGATTTAAAATGCCAAGTTTCCTCCAATCATTTTATTTTCTGAGAAGGAGGTCCTCAGCTGGACCCCTTTACTCCTAGGTATTAAAGGGTTCACAATCCTGTTGGACTAACACTAGTTACATGTGATTGGAGAAGGGGCTAGGTGAGGTGTTATTGAGTGTGGGACCTATGTCAGTTTGATAGGTTGATGATGGGTCAGGGTGAGAGAGGTGGGGAACTGTAGTCTGATTAAAAGTGGTAAGAGTGATAAAGGCAGTGATCTCTTCCCATTTTGAGTTGGGGCACAGTATACTGTGATTACCTGTCCTGGTGTATGGTACCAAGTGCCCAGGATTGGATTATCCATATCCCTTCTGTACCAACCAACTCTTCCTTCCATTAACTCTATTGAATGGAGACCATTTAAAATTGTTCCTCCATTTAAACTGTACACTGTGATAAAACTATAATGTTACAGTTATTTGTCAGAGAGATGATATGAATTTTTCTTTTATAGTAACAACATTTCCTGAATATTTGTGTTTGGGAGGAACAGTCCAATTGACTTGCACTGCTCAAGGTTCAGCAACATGGATGAGTGATGATATTTTAGGACCTGGCCAGTTTATTATCTTCGATGATGCAGACTCGATTAACACATCAGTAACTGTAAATAATGGCACAGCAATTTTGATTGAAACGGATCCACTTTATATTACATCTTTATCATTTCACTTGACTACTGACAGAGTTGAGGCTAGTTGTACTGATGGTCAGCTTAGGCCTACAACAACTATATCTTCTGTTCAAGATAGTGAGTTTCAAGTTGTATATTAAAGGGTAGGTAAAGCCAAAAAAAAAAAGTTTTTTTTTTTTTTATTTAAATGACACAAAAACCTTCCTTAGGTGAAACTCTGTAGTGAATATTATTTGTTCACACCTTACTATGGCCACAAAACAAGGCACTAAAAATGCACCTTAAAATTTACTTCCTGTTTTGGGCAGACCTATTGATGACGTAGATGTGGGGAGTCAGGTGCCGGGTGGTTGTAGTTGTAGATGTAGTGGTGACTATATTGCAAGTTGCAACAATGGAAAGGTATTGTGTTGCATTTGGATGTTCTGTATTATAGTCCTAGGGCTAGGGCTTTTCCCTGGGAGATACAGTTGTACAAAGAAAAGACTTCTGGCATCAAGCAAATATTGTGTTAAATACATTCATCTTTCAATAATTTTTAGAGTGTGTCTGTATGTAACGTTAGTAGGTCCAGTAACTCAACCTATAGTCTGTACTCTTGATGTAGTGTCTACAGTACAGTTTAGATAAAGTCATGTGTGATGAGTTCACCCTGTTGAGTCCTGGTGGTATGGTCTGAGGACCTAGATAGAGAGGGTGACTAGATCCATCAGTGTGGAGTGAGGGTGACTAAAGTCTATTAGTGTTCACTTGCCCATGGAAGTAGTAGCGGTAGAGTGTGATTACGTAGTAGTGCATCATTAGTTGATTTAGCAAAATACTTGTGGATGAAGGTATGTGGAGCCAAACCACGTGTTAACTGTGTAACTGCTACACTAATTAAGCTAAATAACACACACCACATTCCTCGAGGTTAATGGAATGCTCTGTACTTTGCTTATGGGACATACAACTAACTTTTGACTGGTAAGGCATAGAACCTTATAAAAGATATCAGAAAAATTCTACGATTATTAGTTAACTGTTGGTGTTTGAAATTTTGAAATCAGATGAAAATTTAGCAAGTTATTGCAAATATTCGTGGTGCCAGGTCAACCCAAATAGACTTTAGATCCATCAGTTGGTGTCAGTGTGCAGTGAGGGAGACTAGATCCATCAGTTGGTGTCAGTGTGGAGTGAGGGAGACTAGATCCATCAGTTGGTGTCAGTGTGGAGTGAGGGTGACTAGATCCATCAGTTGGTGTCAGTGTGCAGTGAGGGAGACTAGATCCATCAGTTGGTGTCAGTGTGGAGTGAGGGAGACTAGATCCATCAGTTGGTGTCAGTGTGGAGTGAGGGAGACTAGATCCATCAGTTGGTGTCAGTGTGGAGTGAGGGTGACTAGATCCATCAGTTGGTGTCAGTGTGCAGTGAGGGAGACTAGATCCATCAGTTGGTGTCAGTGTGGAGTGAGGGTGACTAGATCCATCAGTTTGTGTCAGTGTGGAGTGAGGGTAACTAGATTCATCGGTTGGTGTCAGTGTGGAGTGAGGGTGACTAGATTCATCAGTTGATGTCAGTGTGGAGTGAAGGTGACCAGATCCATCAGTTTGTGTCAGTGTGGAGTGAGGGTGACTAGATCCATCAGTTGGTGTCAGTGTGCAGTGAGGGAGACTAGATCCATCAGTTTGTGTCAGTGTGGAGTGAGGGTGACTAGATCCATCAGTTTGTGTCAGTGTGGAGTGAGGGTGACTAGATTCATCGGTTGGTGTCAGTGTGGAGTGAGGGTGACTAGATTCATCAGTTGATGTCAGTGTGGAGTGAAGGTGACCAGATCCATCAGTTGGTGTCAGTGTGGAGTGAGGGTGACTAGATCCATCAGTTGGTGTCAGTGTGGAGTGAGGGTGACTAGATCCATCAGTTGGTGTCAGTGTGGAGTGAGGGTAACTAGATCCATCAGTTGGTGTCAGTGTGGAGTGAGGGTGGCTAGATCACTGTTAAGTTGGATCCTTCGAAATTTTCACTAATTTGCTTACTGTCCCTCACAAATGTCTCAATTTTGACATGATCCGGAGGCTTCATCTCTTTATAGCAGCACTTTTGTCTGCTCTCCCTACACCCCCTTCTCATTTATAACCTGACCGAGTTACTGGTCATTCCTGCTGCTTGGATATGTCAGTTGACATATTCCAGGTGAGCATTATGTTCATTAACTAGAACCTCATCCACTTGATATGGTCATCCTGCCAATATACTCTCTGACACTGTTCACTAGAACCTAGGACCTCATTCACTGAACAGAGTATTGGAGAAGACTTGTGTTGAGTTTCTGATTATATTTTTCATTGGCACAATGACTAATACCAATCCAGCATACCATTCTTAATCTCAACTCTCCAGGGGGAGGGAAGTAGTTTTATTTCAGCTTTGTCATAGAGGAAGTGGTTCATGTCTTGGTGTGGACAGTGGGTGTGGTTTAGCATTGATAGTGTATTCTCCTCTCAGTTTATCAAGACAGTGTAGGAGGATACAGGCATTAGTGGAGGTTAGTATTGTCTCTGATTCTTCATTGAGACAGTGCAGTGCCGGTGGAACAGGTCCGGCAGACCTGGCGAGCGCTGGACCAATCTACTACCCTCACCTCCAACTCTACGACACTACAGACTGTGGACTATCTAGCTAACTAGCACATAGCTCTATTATATTCAATGTTCTTACCAATTTTTGCCCCGCCCTCTTCTCAATATGGCAGCACATTCTACAGCACTTAGTCAGTTCAAGCCGGTAAAGGGTTATGCATTTCCTAAGTGCTGGAAAAGTGGAAAAGTAACCATAGGCTATTAGCTAGGCTTTGCCCTACCAATCAATTCAAGCTTCCTCCGCCCCTGCAGTGTAGGAGGATACAGAGGTTAGTACTGTCTCTGATTCTTCATCAAGACAGTGTAGGAAGATACAGACATCAGTGGAGCTATTTTGAACTATTCAAGTCATATTCTAATGAGGCTAGTTTTCACATTCTTGAAGAGCTCAGGTGGTTCTAGTAGCTATACCGTAGATCCGGTTATTTTTTGCTGATCTCATAAAATCTTGTATTATGAAGCAAGTCTCGTTTTTTATTTTCACTGGGAGAGGGGGTTCAATTGGGTAATGGTGGGCATTAAAAATAACCTTCATCCAACCCTGCCATGGAAGAAGAGTTTAGTATGGAGTGGTGTATTCATTGGCTATCATATCTACAAAGATATATGGGATGCAGTCTTGGAAGAGGAGCTACTTTGTGAAAGGGAATTGACAAAACTCAGTAGATTTATGTGCAGTTGCTGTTATGAAAAGTGGTCAACCTGTCCTGAGAAGATGTCTAGGGTTTGCTCAATATTTATATGAAGAGGAGGAAGGAACTATAAGCTACCAAGTTACAGGATCAAGACAGTATTCTCAAGATTTGCCACAAGGTGGACTTGAGGTACCTTGTTTGATAAAATATTTAAAGGTCCTGGTAAAGAAATAAAGAAGGTGATCAAACTAGTTACTCCTCACATGTAAAAAGAATCATCAGTTGCAACAAGTCATACTACAGCGTAATGATTTCATGTATAAGGTTGAATAGGTAACAGAAAATATCAGAGCAAATGGTCATTATTCTTGTGCGGCAGTAACAGCTGCAGTAATCCCAGACTTAATAAACCCATTAATAATTATGGATGGGTTGTCCTGTATATAGTCAAATGCTTCCACTAACCACTGGGCTCCTACATGTTTCATAGTAGCAAGGCTAAGATCAATTGGAGAAATAGAAACAGATTCTAGTTCATTGACGTCATTTCCTTTCAGCTGCTCATGGACCTTTCCTGAATACCAGTCATCAAAGCGAACTCCTTTATAGATTTGTTCACTGACAAGTCCATCGGTTGTAATTGATCTGTTGTATTGAGCGGTAGAGTGACAATTGAAATGTCATTCTCATCCAAAAGAGACAGAACATTATCAGTAACTTGGCCTTTGAAGTTGTTGTATATAACTAACCCTGTTCTGTCTTCTCCAAAGTTTTCCCTCATCCTAGTTAAGTACGGTATTATGATGTCATTTTTATATTCCATTGTAGACAAATGTTTTGGTGCGTGGGTTATATTCCAGTCAGAAGGGAAATTATATTTAGAATGGCAGCAATTAGTTTTCCCGTCATAAATCAATTGTGGACTTCTTCCAAAAATTCTTCTTTAAGTCCACTAAAATCACATTCATTGTATTTACTCAATGCTGTAGAAGCTTTTCTCTGCACATAACCTCTGTTCATCAAAGAATGAGCCCAAGGCTTTCCTAGTGCAATAGGACCCCCGTACTCATCCAGTTTTGCTTTATCACAGACCAAAAGAATACCCTTAGCGCTGAAATAGCTATTCGAGCAGAAACTGCCCCTCCACCCTCTCTTAATTTCCTCAGATATTTCTGTACCATTTTATCTATGTCTGATCCTAGTAGCAGAGGCCTACCTCTTTTTGCAGTAGGCAGAACTTCAATTGTTGGATCTTCCTCAGCCCTTCTCTTCCTGGCTAACTCCTTTAAATACCCTGCTTTTATTCCACGAACAGTACTCTCATTTAAGCTACTTTCTAACTGCTTGGAAAAGTGCCTTGAAGCAGCAACAACCCCATTTTCACATGCATACTTGCCAATTTGGGTCCTTTGCTCCAGAGTAAAATGATTACATGGTCCAAGCTTCCTGGGCTCACTTGCTTCTTTTACTTCTGTGTTGTCAGCTTCAATAGCTCTGGCAGGAATCACCTGTGACAAGGAGCTCCTAGGATCAAAGAGTCCAGTGCTAGAAGTTGGCTTAAAATAGCGCAATAGAGACATTTCAAAAACTACAACCAAAAAAAGGAACATAAAAATGCCATGTGGTTTTAACTATGCTGTCATAATTATTGAAGTTTTTTTAT
This sequence comes from Diacarnus erythraeanus, assembly GCA_964016965.1. NCBI lineage: Eukaryota > Metazoa > Porifera > Demospongiae > Poecilosclerida > Podospongiidae > Diacarnus > Diacarnus erythraeanus. The sequence goes on along the minus strand of OZ024669.1, from coordinate 8,575,357 downwards.
TTTATTGCTTCCCTTTACCTACCCCCAAAAATAGCGAAATTAAAGTGACAGTGAAATTAAGTGGATCTAAGGTAGTTTATTATCAATTACAATTTAGTGATAATATTACATTACCACATGTGGTGGTGTCCACTCAACGTTTAATATTCATATTGTCAGTTATTAACCCTCTACATGTAAACATTACATATGTCAGCAAAAAGCACTTATTTAAAGATTTAGAGATGTAATATTGACCTGATAGACACTACTAGCTTAAGTGACTTTCTATGTCATTATTTATTCAGGTCCTAATGATGATCATTCTGTGAATATATCTGGAGGGTCCATAACGTGGGGACCACCTAGTAATAATAATAACTTCTCCCTTCAAAGTTATCAGTTGACAATTGGATGTAATGGAAGAGTTGTTGATGTTGTAAATACAACTGAGCTGAGGTATAACTATGATGAGAGGAGGCTAATTCCTGGTCAATGCACTGCTACTGTCACAGTGATTAATTCCTGTGGAGCTACTGCATCTAATTCTATCATTTTCCCAGTTATCTCTATGGAAAGTTAGTAATACCTAAAATACACAGTGTGATTGGATTCCTTTTCAGATTAATAGATATAGATGTCTCACTGTCAATTCATTGATCTAATTCTTGTCACCTTTTATACCTTCAGTTAGCAATAGTATTGAGCATAAGGTAGGTATAATGCTATGAGCAAAATAGAATAAATGTATGGTTAGAGGTGTTCCCACAGAGCCCTCTAGTGTTTTTACAGAGCTCTCTAGTGTCTATTTAATGATCAACTTATTAACACATGACCCATCATGCACACTAAGAGTTGACACTATTAAAGTACTTCTGTATAGAAGACCTGTCACTTAATTAATTAATTATTATGAGGGATACGTGAACTTAACTTATTACACTATGACAACAATAATAATATTTATTATTATTATAGGAAATAACACAGTTACCATGGTAGTGAATGAGGATGGAAACAGCAATACTGGTAAGTTTCTATATTATGTTAATCTATTTTTCGGGAGTTGTTTGGGTATCTTATAAGGATAGGTCAAAGTTTATGAACAGGTTGTCTCAAGTTACTGTAACCCTTATGTACAAGGTTGTTGTAGTGACAAGCATGTTTGAATTCTGTGACAAGGTATTTGAAACTTTAGCAGGCTAGTCACATGGTTGTCAGAGAAGGAATTCTTCTCTCTATTAGAATATTGGAGGTTGTAATGCCACTTCCCTAACTCCTCCCTCTAAATCCTCCAATAATGATATAAACAAATATTCACAATAATAATTAATAGCTAAATATGTGTGTTGTCTTTCTCAGAATCCTTTTGTCTTCTAGTTCTCCACACCTAGTGTTAACATGCTTGTTTTCAGTATCAGGACTAAGGATGTTAGCATCAGGACTAAGGATGTTAGCATCAAGACTAAGGATGTTTTGGTCACTTTATATTTCTCTCATGCAAATCCTAGTTTGTAAAAATCATAATGTCATAATATACGTGCAGTGTGCTCAGTTAAGCATACCTTGTTGCAATCATCTTCTCTATGCTAGCTGATTATGACTAATAGAACTACATTTGGAAATTTCCTATAGTTCTATGGGAGGCCACACCAGGAGATGCCTATCACCACACACACATCTTTCTTTAAATTACCTGTTAGTGACATTACATAATCATGAGTAATGCATACAGTAATGTGTAAGTCATGATGAATTGATGGTTATAGTTCCTCATGGTTATATATAAGTGCCATAGAACCCTTTATAGTTCAGATTCAGTATATCTGACTGTCTTCCTGAACAAGGGATTAAAGACGAGTTGGATTTTCTTAATGTCAGCAGCTCATCAACATGTGTTTATTAATTTAACTTTAAAGCTGTATATATCCTGGTTTATTGTGCTAGCTTATAAATAGTTTTCTAGATAGTCTTCTGAATAGTCTTCTAATTAATCTTGTGAATAATAGTCTTGGTTTCATAGTAGTCTCGGGCGCGCCAGACTCTTACATTGAGAAAGAGTCTGGACAAGTTCCATAGACAATCTCGTTTCAACTTGTCAATGATCTTGTGGCAGGCATGCGCGAAACGTCACGGTATGTCACAATTTTTGAATGTTTATTTTTGCGTACTTTTAGCTGTGTGAGTGTATGTGTACCTCTATCGAGTACTCGTACTAAAAGCAAAGTGCAGACTTTTACTAAATTCATGATGTATATCCCGTCATAATAGTTGTGTATGATGTCAATAATTGCTGACTGTGCACAACGAGATAGTCTATGGAACTTGTCCAGACTCTTTCTCAATGTAAGAGTCTGGCGCGCTCGAGACTAGTTTCATAGAGCGTGATATATCCTCCAACAGTTTGAGCTAAAAAAGGTTCTTCTGCCAAGTAGGCACTCAATACCTCCCAAGAGGCATACATCTTGTGTCTAAGCTAGCACAGCTGAATTATAGTACAGATCAGTAATATTAATGGGTGTGGCCTTTATAAAGTGGCATGGTTGTAAAATTTTCACACATACCTTGTCACCACCAAAACATCCTGCGAGTCTTCTAAATAATCTTCTATTAATAGTAGTGTTCTAAGTAGTCTTCTATGCAGTCTTCTAAATCTAAGTAGTATTTTATATAGTCTTTTATGTAGTATTCTATATAGTCTTTTAAATAATCCTCCAAATAATCTTCTATATAGTTTTCTAAATAGTCTTCAAAGTAGTGTTTCTAAATAGTCTTATAGAGTATTGTATTGCTTACTAGAGTGCTGATAGCAGTGCTCCCACTAATTTAGCACATGCCATTTGGAATAATATGTCTGCTCTGAAATTCAGCCTATTAGGTCATAGATTATGTGAGCATAATTTATATGTCTCTAGTCTCAGTAGCTCACTATAAGAATTTATCATCAGTAAAATGCTCTCTAATATAATTATGTTTCAACCCTTGGTGGAACTCACCTTTTTGATGTGCAATAATATTGCTATATAGGTCAGTGCTAGACACTTTACCCATCTTTTTGGACACACATAGCAGCTGTATCTGTGGCATACCTGAACTCACCAGTAGCAGGCAATTTCACCTAAGTTCTTCTCCAGTACCTTTAAGGATTGATATTAGCTAGTATAGGATTAGCACTAAAGCTAGCATGAGTAGGAGCAAGGTCAAAGATCATTATTATTACAGTAAATGCAGATTATGAAAGATTAGGTGGTAGCTTTAAGTCTGTGTTGGATGGAAATGTTACCATAATGTGAGTGTGATCATTGGAACAATCTACTAACTATCCACCTCATTTTCCTCTCTTAAAGGTTAATCTAAAAATAGCACCTTTTAACCATTCCTCAAATCCTCATTACAAATACAGCTGCTAATCTGCACATGGTTGTTTGTGAAGTTTAAAAAAGAGTATTTTCATGGCTAAACAGTTCATTTAATAATCGCCAATTTGTATGTTTAGAAGACTATGTTGAAGCAGCTATCATTCTGTAATATAACACTACTCTATAAATATAGCATAATGGGTAACCTTTGGGGGCATAATAGGTAGAAAATTGGGAGCAGAGGAGCATAGCATAATAGGGCATAATGTGCCCACCCCTAACACTATGCTATGTGACTGGTAGGCCTATGCACATTATGCCAGCATAAAATTGAGCACTTGTTGCCCTGTTGCTTTTGGCTGGTTCTGCATTACTCTGCTTGCTCTATCTGTTTACATTATTACACTTAGTACTGTACCACATGTATAGTAATCACCAATACTGTGGTAGACTCTTTTGTAAAGCATACCAAGAGACTCTCTCAGTAAAAAGGAGCATTGCAATAATTAACATGGTGTCACAGCTGGGGTACATTCCAGCGCCATCTTGGGGTAGTTTTGTATGGTACCTAATGAGAAAATTACACAGCTTTGTCCATGTGGCATGTTTCAGTTTTTTGATAGTGTCAAAAATGGCTTCTAGTTCACTACTAAAAGCCACTTTTGGAGATCAGCAGGGACAAACTTTACAGGACTATGTAGAAACATCAGTTTAACAAACTATAACTGTTCTTTTAAAGGAGAATAATCAATAATGTTGTGAGAATAATGGGTAAATTAGCAAGAATAATGGGCAACTTTTTTAGCATTGCAGAATAGAATAATGGGGAAAATTTTGAGCATAATCTACCTAAACCTAGTGTGACATCAGGTTTAATTATCACAGCAGCAACATTCCATGGCTTTATGTGAAAAGGACTAAGTATTTTAGAGATATCCTTGAAGAAAATGCATTTTGATTGGTGAGCCTAGACACATGCTTGATTTAATTAAGGGAAATCCAAGATTAAAACAGAGGTCAAAGACAAGTATTTATCTTTGATATTTGATGGTACATCTGATCAAGGCTGGGAGAGGTTCTAGCAGTGGTTTTTCGGTAATGAGTGGCAAATAAGCCAACGCTTATTGAGACTTGAACTTCTAGCTAACAGCCTAATTGGTGAAGAAATAGCCTGAGAACTGATCAATATGCTGTCTTTCCAGTATGGGATAGAGTCAAAATACCTTCTTTCTTTCGGCTATGAGGGATGGGGCTAGTGTAAATAATGTTGCTATGCAAGTGGTCAACATAGTGTATCCTGATGCATTGGATAATCAATGTTTTTCTCATACCCTGGATTTGATAGGAAATAAATACCAGTTCTCACTAATATTTGGACGCTATGGCTGTCTCTTTTCCCATAGTCCTAAAACTAAAATGTTATGGAAGGAACAAACAGGTAGGGCAATGCCTACGTACCGTTGGTGGAGTAGATGGGAGGTGTTGCATCATATTTGCATCTCTTTGGAGATATTGAACCTTTCTTAACCAAAAATACTGATTTATTAATTTGGATCAAAGTATTTAAAGCCAGCAGATTATTCTCACCTTCAAAGGTTTTTGAGATCAAGCCAACTGCATCTGATATAGATAATTTAAAGGACATTAAATTTTTAAATGATTCACTCATCATAGCTGGCCTCAAAGAAGAATTACCAACATACCTAGTCAAAGTAGATGACATTAGCTCAATGATTGACATTTTAGAGTGGTGGAAGAGGAATGAAGCAGCTCTACTACATTGGTCTGCAGCAGCTAAAAAAATATTACTAGTGCAGCCATCCTCTGCTGCCTCAGAGAGAGTATTCTCTCTTCTTGACAATTTATTTGGATTTAAACAGAACAGTAGCCTTGAGGACTATGTAGAAACAAGTATTCTTTTACAATATAATGACAGTTAGTGTTTCTTTTTAAAGAGGCATAATGGGCAAAACTTTAGGGCAAGTGGCAAAGAATCAGAGCATAGCATAGCATAATAGGCAAAATTAAAAAAAAAAGAAGCATAATGCGTGTAGGCCTAGTGACTGGTGAGATGGGTAGGTGGCTTAGATGGCTTCATGGTTTTGTCACTGTGTACACACTAATTAACTAAAAATGTGCATGTGGAAATGGTAATATTAATGGTAAAGCAGTTACATAAGCCTATTGTTCTACTGGGATCTCTGACAGAAACTTTAGAAACCTCCTCCCTGGATCTGCCATTGGGTACTTGTAATATTTGTAACATTTATTTCATCTAGCTACCTTTTTAACACTTGCTATGTTTTTTTAGGATTAAGTATTGGTCTTGGTGTTGGTCTGATAGTAGCAGGTTTGGTGATCATAGCTTTGGGGATCGTGATTGTTGTGCAATGTTGTAATAAGGTAAGTATTTATTATTATTAACAAAGATTACTAGTTGTGTAGTAATTGAGTGAGAGTTGATTTCCTACCACCAGACACTGCTCTCTAACAATTTGCCCACAAAAATGTCTATAATTCACAGTCTTTGATCAATAAGTAGCCTACCCTCATTAGATGTCTGATGACATAGTCATGGAACAACCACACGTTATATTCTCACCAGAAGATTTCACATCAATTGTTAATTACTTTCATAATAGTTTAGTGTCAATGGAATTTGTATAGATAATGTGTAATCTGTAATGGAGTGATTGACTGATAGTCTATTTAGCTATGAGCTCTTGTCTTTAGCTTGTAGTTATAGATAGCTGTGTAAGGGTCAGTAGTACAGAAGTATTGCTTACATCTACCATATATTCTGCTGTGAATAGGTCAATACTGAGAGCCTTACACCAATATCCTGATGGCTAAACTATTACCATAGCATTCAATATAGTTAAAACATGTCTGTCTGTTTACTATGTTAAGTAGAAATAATGTGATAAGTATTGAGGAGATGATTATCACGCCATGTTTTTATTACCCAATTTTTTCCTGACTGGTAATAGACTCATAGCTAATATTAGGGGTATAGGTATACACACATTATTGCTTGAAATTTGATTTTAGAGATATGAATGAACCATTAGATAACTCATGATTCTAAAGTTTCTTGGTGTAAATGTGGTTGAGCTAGCCAAGGATGTGCTCAGGGCCTAACCTTAACTAGAACATCTATATTCATAGATTATTAATGTTGAAGGAGTATAATGTATGAGAGAGCACATTTTCACTTATGTGGCTGCTCCTTTCTTAAAAATGATCCGGTGTGATAACAGGCAGCCACTCTTAATATCATTCAGGTTATATTAGGTTAAACTGGGGAGTAAAAGTAGGAAGTATCTTGTGTGACAAAATGTAGTCCACACCTTACCCCATAGACTACACCTCACTCCACAGACATGGAAATCTCATGCATTTCATGCTAGAGAGCCAAAACATGATAGAGGATCATGTCATAAGCAAGGAGTGTCATTATTTGACCTGACCCCAATTTCAAATACCTGGTGACCATATGATTATATTGTGGTATATTTGTACTTACCAGACCATAAGAAAGTACATCTATTTATGTGTGACCACATGGGAATGATATTATTATTAAGGTTGTGCTGTGCTACAGCCTACTATTAACTTGACTGTAATAATATTCTTGTACATGACCACATAGCTAGCTAATTAGTTGGTGAAAAATTAAAAACTACATCTTTATTCTGAAAAGGTAAATAGAGCAGCATTGCAGCTAAGTAGCTGGCTATGCTAATATCCATGTGCTTGCTCCATTAGCTTCAGATAGTTGTCTGAAATAGACCACAAACTTCTCTTGAACTACATTAGAACTTCAAATTCAGTTAGTTGTAGTAACTGTGATCTCTTAACATACATCTTCTTGTCCTTTTAGTGCCTTCATTTACTAGTCCATGAGGTAAAACTGGAAAAGAGGCTATTTTTGGTATCTCTGTTGTCTCTGATGTAGGTGTTTATTAATCACCTGGTATACCACCACCTGTAATCAAGTCACCTAGTGATACAATCTTACAAGTGGCCCCAACGCTTTACCCCAAGGTCAGGTTGTTATGAACCCATGACATTCAATGTTCAGTCTCCTCTTGAATAACTTCAGACTTGTGCTGAAAGGCCCAGTGGTGTCCACAGCAGATCTAACAACATTCCTCCTCACGTTAGCTAACCTCTTTTTGGTTGCCTCCTTTAGCCCAATCTTACCTCATATGACACTCGTCTTCTCATCATTGTTGAACTTCCTCAAATCTTTCCTCACCCTGTCACGCAACCTTTACTTGGTTCCTTGTGCAGGCTGTGTTGGGGCAACCACCCAAACAGAATCATATTGGGAATCGTTTCCACCCCTCATCCTTCTTACATGCCCAATCCAACACAAACGTCTTGCTATCATCATATCTTACAAAGACTCCATCATCCCAAAGCTTTGGCTGTCTCAACACTACACATCCTCTGCTGTGCTGCAGTAATGCCCGATATCCTCCTCATGTGGAACACTTCCAGCTTCCCACTAACTTCATGCTTCAGTCCATGTTTTAGAACAATGCAACAAAGAGACCAGTATGACAGCCTTGTACATGATGAGTGTCTTAGTATGCAATATAAATTCTTGTCCCTGAACACGTGGTACCTTCAGCACTCCTAATGCATGTGATGCTTTGCCTATTCTCTCTCTCACCTCCTTCATTATGTCTCCCTACTATCCACTACTGACCCCTTCATTATGTTCCCCCCACTATCCACTAGTGACCCCTTCATTATGTCCCCCCTACTATCCACTACTGACCCCTTCATTATGTCCTCCCTACTATCCACTACTGACCTCTTCATTATGTCTCCCTACTATCTACTACTGACCCCTTCATTATGCCCCCTACTATCCACTACTGACCCCTTCATTATGTCCCCCTACTATCCACTACTGACCCCTTCATTATGTCTCCCCTACTATCCACTACTGACCCCTTCATTATGTACCCCCTACTATCCACTATTGACCCTTCATTATGTCCCCCTACTATCCACTACTGACCCCTTCATTATGTTCCCCCTACTATCCACTACTGACCCCTTCATTATGTCCCCCCTACTATCCACTACTGACCCCAGGTACTGAAATCATGGACACTTTTAATCTCATCTTCATCCAGCTGTAATGGTCTCAGTTCTTCCTCTTTACTACAGGAAGCACCAGTAACTAGCAACTTTCTTTTTGGAATATTCAAGACCACTGGCCCCATTCTGATATTGCACTCCTCAAAACACTTGCTTTCATCTCCATGCTTCTCCTGCTGGTGCCAACTGCTGCTATATCATCAGCAAGAGAAGCTTAGACAACCTGGCCTGACAAGACTTTCTGGATCTTTTCCAAATCAACTTCCACCATACTAGTACAGAATGTCCACACCAAAATCTTTGCACTTCTTCTGCCACTCAGTGATGGCCAGACTGAAATAGAGGTTGGTAAGAACTGAACATACCCTAATCTCAAGTCATTACATACCTTGAACTCTGGAACAACCTGTCTATCTATTGTCACCTCAGCTCTTATCCCCTCCTAATGGAGCAGATAGCATTTAGCATTGTTGTTGGGATATTATACTTCCTTTCCACTGAGCTTGTCTGAGGAATTGAATCATAAGCCTTTCTAAGGCATAAAGATTTGTGTATTGTGTTCCCTATTCTTCTCTACAAGTTACCTTACACACTATAACATGTCAATACAGCCTCTGCCACTCTGGAAGCCACATTGTGAATCTGGCAAAACCTCTCAGCCATCTTCTGGAACATTCTCTGGAAAACTTTGGTAAAAGCTTCCCCTCCCACATCCACTAAACTTATCTCCCCCCCCTTCTGGAATAGGGGCTCTAAGTGCATCTTTCCACTCCGGAGGAGGTACATATTCATCATGTTATACTTGGTGGAAAAGATGCAGAAAGTACTCCAAGAGGTTAGCATCACAACACTTAAACAGCTCTGATAGCACTCCATTTGCCTTGTTCCTTCTAATTGCTGTCTATGCAACAAGCACTTCTTCAAAAAACATTTTTCATGAATTACTTTGGGGTTTGAGTTTGGGGGGGGAGAAGCTTCCCTCCTGCTCTCCCCAGTAGATGAAACCCTGCACATTATTTGTCTTCTTTACAACCTTTGACTTTATTGGTCTTAAACCTGATCAAACAACTCAAGCAGATTACCTACTTTTCAAGGAAACATAGCATAGATGGGCTTTACACATAGTGTTCCTTGTAGGGGTAACTTTAACTCACTGTGTGTGTGTGTGTGTGTGTGTGTGTGTGTGTGTGTGTGTGTGTGTGTGTGTGTGTGTGTGTGTGTGTGTGTGTGTGTGTGTGTGTGTCAGCATTGTACAATCTGTTTTTTGCCCATGAGACCTCCATACTTTAGAGATAACTTCTGAGATAGGGACTAATTCTCTGGGAATGACAGAGAACCTGTTCCCTATTCATATACATTCCCTATTACATAATACTATCTAACAGTGTTCTTCAGTTACTAGTATACTATAGGGAGGTTCACTGTACTGTATAATACTATCTAACAGTGTTCTTCAGTTACTAGTATACTATAGGTGGGTTCACTGAACTGTATAAGGGTGTGGTCTACTACAGGGAGGTTTCACTGTATTGTATATGGATGTGTTATAGGTTTTACTGTAACTATTAATATCCCAGTTAGTATGTATTAATGGACACGTCCACAGATCTACAAGGAAATAAGAAGAGAAATGTAACATGATTTTATAGGGTGCTAAGTTATGTCCCCTAACTAGCTATTGTTGGAGTAGAGGTTTGTGCTTCTACCAGTTTTTGTTAACTCTTTCACGGGCAGTAGTGCAATAATGCTCTTGAGTGAACCCCCCCCGCTATTTGGGGGTAGCGCATTAATGCGCTGCAGCAAGTTTCCATCACAGCATCAGTTTTAAACTGTCTCTTCTAGCGCTACAGCATTTTTACCTCCTCATGGAAGCTATTGTACACGACACAATTAACGATGACCATATTTATAACAAGGAAGCCAGCCTACACACCACTTCCACCGGAACATTGTTTACTACCTGTTCCACACCTCCTACAGAAACTCCAGTAACTCCAGTTTTACAAGGGTTACAACCCTTACAAGGTAAATCACACTTGAATGTAACTAAGCTAGTTATCCCTCCCAAACACACAAACAAATAATATTATAACATCACATTTTCATTTAACAAGACAACAGCATTACTATTAATTACTACATATATTCCAACTTCACCGCCAACCCAGGCCTCAACATACAGATGGTAAGGAAGGACCCAGTCGACTTCTTTGACTCTTCTTCAGTCCTGAAGTGATTGATAATATCTACATTCAAAGTTCTTTGTATGCTGAACAACAGCATCACACCCACAAAGACCACTTAGACCATCACCCCCATGCACGTGCCCACGACTGGGTCAGGAACCCCCTCAAGAGATATGAAATTGAACCCTTGATAGCCATTCTATTGACAATGGGTGTATTAGGGTTTCCTACATTAAGGTTAGGATCCTTGAAATATAATGTACCCCAACACAAAATTAATAATTATACCATAACTATGTTCAGATCTTACTGGAGTACCAAGTGGCCATTTAGCAACACCATATTTAGCAACATCATGTCTGGTAGACGATTTGAGTTATTGATGTCCTACTTGCACCTAAATGACACTTCTCAAATGCCAGATCGATCAGACCCAAACCATGACAAACTATATCGCATACGACCTTTCCTGGACAGAATTGTCAGTGCTTTTAGTGAAGCATACACACCATCAAGGGATATAGCTGTTGATGAAAGTATAATAGGTTTCAAGGGGAGGCTATCCTGGATCCAATACATGCCAAAAAACCCTACTAAGTGGGGAATAAAAGCTTGGGTTCCAGTTCAGGTAATACTTAAATTATGCCATTAAAAATACATAGGCAAAGAAGATGGCACATAGAGTGGTACTGTCACTTATTACAGGACTGAAGGGGAAGGGATATCACATCTATATGGATAACTTTTATACATCACCAGCTCTCTTCACAGATCTGAAAAGAAAGGGGTTTGAGGCATGTGGTACCATCCGCACCAACTGCAGGGGGCTATCTAATTCTTTCAAAATGACTACCCTAGAAAAAGGTACAAATAAAATTGGGTTTGAGATTTATTTTAGGTAAGGTGAATAGCCAGAATAATAATGATAAATGTAGAAATTATATTGGAATTTGTAAAGTGGCAAATGTATTTACTATCTGTAAAGTGTGATCAAGAAAAGCACTAAAATATAATGTAAACTAACCCATAAACTTGTGATTCTTTACTTAGGTGAAATTCACACAGAAAGATCTAGCGAAGGCCTCATGAGTTTAAAATGGAGGGACAAGAGAGTTGTTACAATGCTGTCAACGTTCCATGATGACACCACTGTAAATAAAAGGAGGAGGACAAGATCAGCATCTGGAAGTGTCGAAGAGATAATGAAGCCACAGATGGTAGTGGATTATAATGCCAATATGGGTGGGGTGGACCGGTCAGACCAGCTGATTTTATATTATGGCTATGCCCACCGCTGCAAGAAGTGGTGGAAGAGAGTTTTCTTCCACCTCTTGGACCTTGCAGTGGTGAATTCGAACATATTATATAATCAAGTGGGCTGGATTTCCGTTTGGCATTGATATCTGGACTACTAGATGGTCATGCCAAACGGACTGACCACCGGCGCCACCTCGCCCCAGAGCTAGACCTTCCCCTCCGATTAAAAGAAAGACCATTCCCCGAACCCATCCCCACAGATACTCTGTACGGAGGTCGACCTCAGTGTGAGGTGTGTAGGGCAAAAAAGAAAAAAAGATCACAAACAAAATATCAATGTAAAATATGTAAAACACCATTACACCTATATCCCTGTTTTGAAATTTATCATACTAAACTACATTACAATCATTAATATCACACACCTTTACCTCTACATTTTATCTCTATTTCATACATTTTACTTACTTTATGTTGTTGTTTTTTTCACCCTCTATAGTTCACTCTTTCTCTATTTGTTCCATCTTCTCCATTTTTCACTTTCTCTATATATCATCCTCTTTCCTAGTTTCTTCCCTCCCCTATTTCTGATAACTAGAAAAAAAGAAAAGAAAAAAACTTAGAGGGTAGATATTTACCTGGCCAGGTACTAACTAGCTAGCTACATAAATTATGGTTATATCTCCATGTACTTAGCTATCTAATTCATCTAGCTACCTACCAAATCTAGTCAGCTAGATAGATAGCTTAACTAGCTATCTGCCTACCTAGTTAGCTAGCTAAACTAGCGATCTTATCTACCTGGTTAGCTAGCTATACTATTATATACCTCAATTTTGAAGTGAAGCTGTTCAGGTGTTTGAAGAAGCAAACAGTGATAGTATTTTCTGTCAAACTATAGTAGACAAGTTAGCAAAACTATAGTAGACAAATTAGCAAAGCATTTGAGAGCAAAGACAAGCTGCAAGTTGGTCTTCCTCAACTACTTTTTCACCAAGCGGTTCCCTTCTCCGTGCTTCAATTAGAATTTTTATGAGTCATCAATGGTGGGTATGACTTAGAATTACGAGCAGCGAAAGTTGTTAGCAGAGGAAAAAAGTAGCTCTGAGGTTTAGATCCACTCCACTGCTGCAGCGCTTAGCTCTTACCAGGAAAAAGTGGTTGAAGAAAGCCTTGGTAACTCAAACGCTTTGTGTTTTTTGTTCTAATAACATCATTTTGAAGCTGTTTCGGTTACCTTGACTGTTCTAAGGTTAGAACAACTAAGTACTGATGTTGCTATGCAGCGCATAGGATGTTGAAAAGCTTAAAGCTAAAGTAATCGCTGTTAAAAGACTGGAGGTCATTTTGTTGAAAAAGATTAAATTTTAGCCGCCCAGGGGGGGGTGCGTGCAATTATTATTATCTATCCGTGAAAGAGTTAACTGTCCCATAATAATTATTGTAGAGCCACTTAATCATTATTAGCTATATAGTGATAATAATCCAAACCTTGAATTAGTCTGTGATATAATTATTTTTGAGAAATGATGTGCCTTAGGAAATTATAACTGAATATACATAATAATTTATTATTATTCTTTTGATTATCTACAGAATAAATGAGTTTGCATATGATGAAGATAATCGTTAATTAGTTATTAATGACAGAGAAGCTATTAGCTATATAGAATGTGTATTTTGTACTGTAGCAGAAACAGAAATAACTATTTTTCTTTTGTCACTGTAGTAGAAACAGAAATAACTATTTTTTTCTTTTTATAGTATTTCTAATATTATTTTCTAGTTAAAATGTGTTCTTGCTGTGATAGAGCTATTGCTGGGTTAGAGGACAAGATGAAATGTTTCAAGTCAACGATGTGCTCTATTATTATTATAGTATAATAACTTGCATTATTTGGCTTTGTACTAGATTAATAATCATCGGTTGCTTTCCCACCCACAGAAATTCGGATTAACAGTATTGGAGTGACCTGTACTGTAGTCGGTGTTGGAGTGACCTGTACTGTAGTCGGTGTTGGAGTGACCTGTACTGTAGTCGGTGTTGGAGTGACCTGTACTGTAGTCGGTGTTGGGGTGACCTGTACCGTAGTCAGTGTTGGAGTGACCTGTACTTTAGTCGGTGTTGGGGTGACCTGTACTGTAGTCAGTGTTGGAGTGACCTGTACTGTGGTCTGTGTTGGAGTGACCTGTACTGTAGTCAGTGTTGGAGTGACCTGTACTGTGGTCTGTGTTGGAGTGACCTGTACTGTAGTCAGTGTTGGAGTGACCTGTACTGTAGTCGGTGTCGGAGTGACCT